>JAQBSW010007124.1:0-43208 GCA_029291075.1 Eudiplozoon nipponicum
CCAGCCTAGCTGATTTTATGCCGATTAAAGATTGCAAATGACACTATATGAAGAATACGTACTTGATTTATTTCCTTGGTACATATAAATGCAGACTTTTTTACCACGCAGTCACCTGAACTGCTATGCATAAATTTTATATTATGCTGTACAGTTGCACTCTATGCGGAGAAACACGTTTCTGTGTTTCTCAACTTCATCGGCTAAACAATTAGCCATGCGTTGTAGAAGAAACACAAGATGAATTCATCAAATTTAAGTCAGTCCTCCTTGAAAATGACGGTGGGCCTGTACCTTTATCTCTAGTCTGACTATTCATAGATGGTATCATTCATATTAGCGACTAGAAATTCCACTTGATTGATTTTTGTTGCCTTAATATCCGCAACAACTCCTTGATTCGCTTAACTCAAATAGGACTATTATGCGACGGCCATAGTTGATAATCAAATGTGGGGTCATATATTTATACTATATCTGACCACACTATCGCTATATCCGTGCCTGCCGCTATTCAATAATTGATATTTTGAACGTACTCTAAATGAAAATTTTTTTGGTTTTGCTTCCTTATTTCTTCTATAAACGGATTTCACAACCTTCATGATACTCTAGTTTTTGAAATCTTTAATGAAGTACAAATTTTAGAACTTTGCAAATTCTACAATTTATCATGTCATGAAAAATCCTGAAGCCTGAATAATAGCTAACACCGTATTGATCCCTATAAGCGACTTGCCTGGCCTAAGGAGTTTAGTATTTGTTAACTAGTTGCGCTTCTTCAGCTCATAAGTTTCATAGCCGACAATTTCCCTACTTGATTTGAGATCAACATGATAGTTAACTTCTGTAAACATCCCCGTAGATGGATTCCTGTCGCGTTTGCGAAATTTTGTAGAACTTGGTATCCTATAAGTAAATGTGAACCTCTCAAATGCCATAACCATTCCTGTTTGATTATAGAAGCACTAGGTCCATTGTGCTTGGAATGGTTTATCACAGATTACATTCCATACTTGTCAGTTAAGCCCCTCTTAAAAATCTATTCACGTGCCCCCGTCTCACCCCATTTGAGACTGACATCCATCTGAATACAAAAAAATTCACAAATAATTTCAAATTGTCAAATCGGAACAAATATGCAACGGAATTGTGCGCTGACTTTTAATGCGACTATATATCTGTAAAGCCAAAATCGAATACAATACATATGTTTCTTGTTTTCCCGTTTCCTACCTTAAAAGAAAGCATAACTTCGAGCAAATCCTCCACTTCAACTACTTTTCGTGTATAACTTACTGAAACAATTTACCGGATGTAACAGTTAAATCATCTGGTTCCGCTTCAATAATTAAATTATCAGAGTCCATTTTCGCGAAATCTTCCATAATCCTGACCATTCTTAAGTATCCTTTCAGATCCCAATCTAATCTTCTGCCTCAAAAGAGAACATATAAACTTCTAGATGTTTAAACGAACATTGGTTGCGCGGGTGGCGATAACAATTACTATATTCAAGGTTGCAGTCTTGATATAAACACCTGACCCATTAATTGCTTACATATGTCAGTATAAACTAAGAATTGTATAGTGTAGAAAAGGCAAATTCATCATGTACTGGCCAGAATTTCTAGATAATTCACTGATTTGGAAAAGTTTATTCAACTCTACGATGCCATTGAATGTAGAGAAATAACAATCCCCAAAAAATTACTTCATTAATTTCCCGGGTCTATGACGCCCTATCATCCTGCCTAGCCTCTGCTACCTCCATCTAGTGTATACGACCTTAAGACAAGCTTAACACTATTAAAACGCATAACAACTTGGCACGGAGCTGACGACTATGCACCTTGTCAAAAGACTATTCACTCTCACTTCGATATATCAATGATCGTATTCAACACATAATCAAAAATCAAGTGCTCTGTGTCGAAAAGAGTTTCAAAATGGCTTTTAATTATCGTCAGAAATTTGCAATCAACAAATGCCAACTGTTCTAAAAATCCAAGCAAGCAAAAATAAACTGCACTAGCTCAGATGACACCAGCTTTGTGAACGACTCTCTGAGCTACCTTCTAAATTTCTACTACATATCCACTCCAGTGACTGAGATTAAATTCTGCTTTGATTCAATGTTGTTTAAGCAATAAAAGACATTAAATTCACTCACCAACTTCATTAATATGGTGCCTATGTAGTAAAAACTGCTTTCCCTAGGTCGGAGCTACTTTACTTTTCTCACATAAGAATTTCCGTCTAGGCTCCATTGTTCCGGCGTTCACTGTAGTTTTTGACAGAATACTTTATAAAGAAATTTACCTTTTAATTCAAGGGATAAATTTTCTCTCCTTGACAATTAGCATAGCTTTATAAATAGACAATTTTCTTCCATCTATTTAGCTGGTGTCCTTAACAACTTCTTTTTCTCCAGTTCCAAAGGACAGAATGCACTCTTGTTTCTGGATATCGCCAAGGCCATCGTTTAAATCTTTTTAAATCCCCATTATCAAGTAATGACATAGAAAGTAATGTCTAAAAGGCTTTTATTTTCTACCTCAAAAACTAATCCATGATTATAAGAGTCAGAAATGGTCATTTGAGATCAACTTTTTTCCGTTCTGTTGTTCTTAAAGGCTCAGTTTTCGGCTCTACACTATTTAACCCAGCATCTGAACAGATTCAGATTGCGAATAACCAACTCAAACTTTTCAAATATTCCTATGATATGGTAGTGATATTCAATATTCCAGCCACTCCCAGCTCTCGCATTCCCAATCGCCCAGCTGCTATCTTTGCAACAAGCTCATCTTAGCGTAAGAGGTCTTGAACTTAATCCTGATAAAACTGGCATTATTAAAAGTTTTTCCGACACTATATTCTCCTTTCAAATTTCTTTCCTCCATCGTTCAGTAGTCACTTAAAAGATATCTACTTTGTTCGTAAAATCTTAACTTGCATTTTCCTGTGGAATTTCTCTTAATTTTGTCATTCCTACATCACGTGAAATTGATCATCTCCAATTCAATCCAACCATACCCACAATATCTCCATTAAAATCGACAATTTTCTAAAATCAAAAACGTTTTCTGTGCAATATTCGAGGAGATAAAACTTTACTTCATGATGAGTTTAAGAAGGCTGTTAACCTGCACCACTTTGAGAAATTCATATGTGACAGCACTGACTGGAAGAGTAATTGGTTCATATTGCACCCGTAATACACATTGTTTTCGATATGAACATATCTGTTTCCTTCACACGCTTTTCAATAAGTTAAATTTTATTTCTTTTTGAATCCAGCCTAGGCGCTAGGCTAGTGATTTTGAGCATAACTAATGACCATCCCCAATATAACAGTTAAAATTTGTCTAGTGGTGTGCCAGAATTGATTAAAAAGCAAATTTTATTCTATTTCATCAACTCAAAATTGGTACCATGAAAATTTTTTGCTGCTAATTTTCTTTAGCTTCTTCTTCTTTGTTTTTTCTTACAAATAAATGCTGATTTTCTCTCTTGGGAGCGTTACAAAAATAGAGCCTGCTAAATGCTTGTAATTAATATCTTGTTATCCTGCAAAATGAACTTGTATCCAGATTCTTCTTAAACTTTACTCCTAGTTGATTCTTTTCTAGCCATTAAGAACTTTATTTATCCACAAGAGACACTGTCATAAAATTGCTGAAAGCGCTTTTCCTTGTCACCTTATCCGAATCCCACCGTTATAATTATCAATAAGCAATAGCCATTGTCTCACTATCCAACACGTAATTTTATTTTTGATTTTTAATTTGATGTTTCTTAATTGTCGGACTAGATAAATTTTATTGCAAAATACAATTTTAAAGATTATTATTCTTGTTAAGATTGTAACAAATTTATGGTTGGTGTCGAGGGCTTTTTAGACTTACAGTTGAAAAAGAATGATTTAAGTTAAATAAAGAATGCTGTAAGGATGAATTTGCCGTTGATGATTAATTTCTTATTTTTGAAAAAACCCCATTAAATTGTTACAAAATATGTATTTTTAAAATAAATGAGCATAGAAAATTATTTTATATATATGTTTGCAAGTTAATCAATTCTTTAAATCAAGTTGGAAAGAACACCAATCCCATTTTATTTAACCAGTCATAAAAAAATCGAAAAACTACCGTCAGTCACCCGTACGGACGCATTTCGACCTTCTATGATCATCATCAGAATACGACGGCAAACTAACTGTCGAGGATGAAACAGCAATCCATATAAATGGAAAGCAAAATTAGACCTGCCGCTCTCACCTCCAGTAGTCTCGTATAAATTTTAATGGACTGGAGATGCCGGCTGCACAATTTCATTGCAGCCACGAACATTAATTGATTGCAGCTTTTGCCACAAACCAATATATAGGTAATACAACTAAGAAATACTTGATTGCGCGTGTGGTGGAAACAATTATTCAAATTAAGTTTGCAAGCATGAAGTAACCACCAATCCTATTGTATTTAACCAACCGTCGAATAACAGCGAAAATACCACCAGTCATACGTACTGACGCGTTTAGACCTTCCATGATAATCATCAGTTTTTGAAAAAATACATTGAGAAGACTTAGGATATGATGAATTTTTAATTTTATTTAATAGTCCATAAAGAGTAAAATAATAAGCCTTTAAATCGATGTATTGATGCCGTAATAATGGATACATTCAGAAATATAAACTTTAAAGGTAAATCAGTATCTAGAGCCACAGATAAATAGGGTATCAAAACAATATCATTCGATAAAATTCTCAAAGGTTTCGTCATAACATTGTCGTTTGAGTAAATTCAAATTTAATGAACTGCATTGAAAAACAGGAAAAGAAATCATATTTCACAAGATACATTTATAGCGTTAATGTATATTTCCGTTTAATGCGAATATTTAAATGTGATTTTATTAAACTAGATTTAACATTGGAACCAAATGCGCAAAATTTTACAGTAGATAAAGGTAAAATATGTTATAACTATGTGATTTATCCGTACACTCAAATATTATTCAAATGCGACACAGAATATTACTGTAACAAGGTTCAAATCAACTAGAATATATTCTGCCGGATAATTTCTCATTGAAAATCAATTCAATAGGCAGTCATAGGCGATTGTATAATACTAGTAAGAAGGATGACCGTCAAACATTATCCGGAGTATTTTTTTTCAATAATACATGGAAACAATAAAGTGGATGAAAAAAAGGATAACGCCATTTTAGTTCACATTTTCGTGATTGACATAATGTTAAAATCAAGAAAATAAAACAAAATAAATAAAATAAGAAAGTATAAAAATTAGGGTTTTTTGTAAATCATATGAAAGGCTCTATTCTAAAAGGATGTGCATCGTTATGCTAATTGCTACAATAAATGAAAAAGAAACCAAAGAAGTTTAAGAAATATGATCGAGAATATCACTTAATGCCCAGGACTTGATGTAAAGTGCTTTTGCTGTTATCAATGTGATGCGTGCAGAAAACACATGCTAAGATCAAGCAAACTGGTGATTATTTAGTTCTGCTAGTAACGGTTTAATGGCTTTAGCTATTTATGTATGCAACTGGACAGATAGAGAATTGAAACGGAAGCTGTAGTTCTTCCAGTTGTTATGATCCCGTAGATTTCTATTTTTAAAATTCGCAGATAAATAAGTGATGTAATTTTAAGATCGGCTATAGATTTTATTTCTGAGTAGAATGAGTTAAATTCAATCGTGGATGAATAGATTGAACTTACTAAATATGTTTGGAATGCGAAGGGACTAAATACATTTCTTATTAATTTTTACGTCAAGAGAATGATGACATAAAGAGAGATTTGATTAAAAACATCAGGTTTATTTTTTAGGTATAACGAAGATAACTCTGATAAAGCGATGAAACAAATATCGTGGAATGGTTTGGCATAGGCGCTCACAATAATTTCGATCATCGGGGAAGACACGCTTATGAAATATTGATATAGTTTGCTTTCATGTGGGATAAGAAACCCAAACTATGAGGACAAAACATATCACTGGCAAAGAATATGCGAGGGAAGACATAGGATTTGTATTGGGTAAGCCTTAGGTTAAAGTTTTTTCACACAGCAGAGTAGACGGACCTATCTAAAAGTATTACAGTGAATTAATTAAAATGTAGAGAGGATCCGTGTGACTTAGGAAATGTGACGTTGCGTACTTTGCTATGGCAATAGTCTCACTATCTACTGAGTAGTTGGTGGTTTGTGCTGGCTGCAGATGAAGTTCATATCATAATTACTGATTGTTTTGCGATTTTTCTCAGAATTGAGTTTAAAATCAATCTTTATAGAATAGCAGAAGAGTAATTAGATTTCTTTGTCAGCTGGATGTAATCAGACTAATATTTACCAAAACCATACATGGTTTTAACAGGTTAGTCCTTACTTATATTTGTGATAGTGCTAGACTAGATTGTAGAAGTCTATGTGCTAAGTCTTGTAGAATTCCGGTACAGTTATGGTTTGAACACGGGAGACCCATTCCAATTAAATATATAGTAAATATTAAGCTAAAAACTGAATTAAATATCAATATTTAATAAATTAGTAAATATTGACGGGAATGAGAGAGAGAGTCGGAGGTCTTTCAAATTTCTAAAAATACGATAATTCATTTGTGTCCTTCATAAATTGAGGAAAAACGGCGATTCCTAAATTGGTGAAGCAAGAGCGCTTATGAAAGAATCTATATTGATCATCTAAAGAAAGTAACTATGTAATGCTTTAATGAAAGTATATATTTCTTTGTAGAAAATTATGTAGTGGCTTATATTGAGCGCCAGAATAATATGGCTGGGGCGGAGACCCTTGAAGGAGGAAATCGACGTACCGAAGATTACAAATTGTCGACTTAAAAATTTCTGGAGATAAAGTCGTAATTAAGATCCACTTATTAAAAGCTTTGGGCAGATGAATAAGGTGATTAAATACCAGAAAAACTATATTGTCAACAAAAATTCCATATTGTTTGAACTAGTATTTTGATTGGTTAGCAACGGTGGTCGGTAAGATTAGAAAACACTGCAAATTCCTCATGGCGTCTACGTCAACCTCAATAGTTGATGAACGACATGTATAAAAATGTCAAGTATTTATCTTTAAAGTTATTTTATTATTCTTCAACAAAAGTTGCCTTAACTTCTGTGAAATATTTTTTTTAAATTGACCCTTCGATGAGAGTGAATTTTCAACAAGAGTCTGGTGCCATTCGAAGGCGAATCTTGTCGCCAAGCGCTTTTTTATTCGGCGTGAAACGAAAAAGATTATCTATACGCCGAATGGCAAGAGTGTGAGCCTGTGTTACAAGTTACCATATTGATTTGCTGGCTAGATTATCATGTGTTTGGTATTATTTACTAGACGTGTTTGTGATCGAAATTTGTAGGAGTGTCGTTTTCACTCCAAACTTGAGCATCTTAGAGACGCCTGAATACTTTCCAGTCACATGTTATCAATAATCATGTATATATCTGTGATTTCTGAGAGCTTATATATGCAAAGATGTATTTGTTATTGTGTGTCTAGTGACAAATTAGTTCAAAATAAATCATAAATATATGTTAAATTCATTATGACCAAACAATATAATCTCATATGCACGCGTTTTTCATGGTTACTGGTGACTCACAAGTAGAAGCTGGCACTACGCACCAAAAAACTGTATATTTCGTCAAGAAATGTGGAACAGTTGGGCAGTGCAACCTCTTCTACGTATTTGTATAAAAACAGTATTGAAGAAAACTACTTATATTCTTGGAGATTTGACATCAATGCCAACTCACCATATATAATATATATCGAACCTGTAAAGAGTAAATACTGTGTATTTCGATATAGGATATATCCCATCAAGACTGACTATTTTAATGATTCTGAACACCTGAAAATAACGCAAGGCCTTTAGCTCTGGCCTTGGTCAAAATTACTAACCAAATTTACGCAGAAATAATGACATCATTCAGTGGATCATATAATATATATTTACTATTGGTTGCTGAGATCTAATATATATATATATATATATACAATTAAATTTTATATATTGCATATATAGTAACAAATTTCGTCGAATAAGACAAGAAAGCTGCTCCAAGTTTATTATGAACAAACAGTACAATGTCATCTACTCATACGCATTATTTGAATTATAGTTTTACTAATTACGCAAATTTAAAACATAACTGCATATGTATTGGTTCTCGTGAATCAAGAATGTATGAATCTTATATATTTCATTAAATAATGTAATGATGAACATGAAAAGGATTGATTCTAGAGTTTGAAGCCTCGTTTGAGTAGCAGCAGTTCCAAATGGTTGTTATGCTCAAAGTTGATGATATTGTGTACATATCCAAAACTATATTGTTTGTAGTCTTTACAAGCTTGGCATATATTTCAAAGAGAGAGTTTGCTTTGAAGTCGCATTTTAATGACTTCATATGAAGTTGTCATTAGGAATACTTTAATACGCTTACGTATACGAGATTACACCGTTCACCCTTCCCATATTTCGTGATCAAATATATGGTGGATTTGGGTGTAGTGCCGAATCCTATTGACGTGTAGTCAATAAGCACCAAACGTATATGTACATGAAATTAAACTTTTTGTTTTGACTGGATTTAGCATAATTTTCTACGTAAACAATACCTAATGAAATTACATATATATTGGTACACAAAAATCAAGAATATATCAATTTTATATATTTCATTGAACTTCGAGACAAGCTTAAAGGAATAAAATATGGAACTAATTATGGAATAAAAATTCTCAAATTTCTAATTCATTTCAATTTTTGCATTTTCAGATTGGTGGTATAATGTAGCTCATGCGGATAATCGAAATGTTACTATTATTTTCTCTCTTTCCGTTTGAGTCTTCTGCTTCATTTATTTCAAATTATAAAGCAAAGTTTCACTTACCAATACTCAAAACGGAAAGGTAAAATAATATTTTTCTTATTTAAAATAATTCCTTATATGCGTATTGTTAAGATAATATTACCATATAACTTTGGCCAGTTTTCTGTTGATTCTACGGTAATGCCTCATCTATCCACTTTAAATGTTTGCAGTGCATTTATTTCTACCATTTTATTTATGCAAATGTTATGATTATTACTTTATATATTAAATAGACTTCTTTATTGCTACCTCTTAATCTTAGCTAATATTTTTGTAATGAATGAACACGTGTTCATATACCTTTTTGTTAATGGGAAGACTTCATTGCTGGTTCCAGCCAGTCACCATACACCACTTATAAGAATTGTAATGAATCTGCAAGCAAGTAGAGCAGCGCAGCATCCGAGTAGTCAGAAGACGTCTAGTCAGATGGCAAAACAACAGTTGTTTACCTATTTTGCTTGCGTTTCGGATGTAGGACAACCAAAAGATATAATTACCGCCAAACGCAAACAGTCATATTCTGATAATACCAAGGAAAGCAGACTTTTCGGCTTACCGGTACTGAATAAGTCAAATGCAGTCCTGCGAAAGTGTGAAGTTATTCTTTTTGACGATACGTGCCACAGATTTGTTTTAAACCTATGGGATGATCAACTTATTCAGTTTGCTTTGGAACACTGGATTCCCTATGTAAGTTACTTAAGTTACCGAATTTGTTCTGGCACAAAAAATTTTGGAATATAAATAATTTCATTAAAATATGTTTTATTAAATTATTATATGATAACAAAATAAACGTGCAGACTTAAGTCCGAAGTACAATTCAAATAAGTTTATTCCTACTTAGGAATTAGAAATATCATCTGCATAATTATACTAGCCTCAATAGCTTCATCTATATCAATAATATGTACATGCGTATAAATAGAACAATTCAATATTCAGATACATTTTAACCAGTTCGAATAGATAAAGGTAAAACAGAACAACAAACTGCAGAAGCGTGGTCCATATAAATATAATTTTATGAAATTCTATTTCTAGTCACAAAATAGTTTTATTTTAATTCAAATAAATATGAAAAAAGTATTGATTTATTTTTGGTAGACTTTTATTTTATTATAATTATATGAAGTTCTTCATAATTTAAAAATTAATTTCAAATATGGAAATAGTTTTTACGAATTTTTTTATTTATTGGACATGTTTCAGGTATTTTCGTCTTGTAAAAAATATTTCTCATCTTTAAATAACAAAAAAGTTCAAATCAATGATTTTTTTATACAAAAGAATTTGACGTCCACTGTTGAATTTTTACACGGAATATTTTGGGTATTTTTGCCAAAATTTGCCCCGACTGGGGCTCAAACCTGGACATATTTGCTTCTGAGTCATGCACTAATCTAAATATCAAAATGTTCCACCTCAAAAATTTGGGTGGCACACTGAGTGAGACACCTAAGCAAATTTTTCCCATTTGAAGCCCCAGGAACGGCAAATACTTGAAAGTACTAGACGAGCTCCCATTAAGGACAAAATCGGTCTAATTCATGATATATATATATATATATATATATATATAGGAAATCATCTCAGACCTGAAGCTATTCTGTTCATGATAAATTCTAGTAGGATGTGTTCACAAGGATAAAACCGGTTTAATGGATGAATTGCTTGCTTTTGGTGAAATATTTGGTTTATTCCTGACAAGATCCGCTATTGGACTTCATATATATATATATATATATATATATATATATATATATATATATATATATATATAATGTCCATGCCTTTTAATATACATAGTATATTTATAATTAGGAAGAAAGAACACATTAATAAAGTGGATAAAGGCCATTTATTTCGTGAATACTAATCATCGCTATACAATCATACATATATATACATTTAGGTTTTCAATTGATTATGCTAGTTGTAACAAATCTGCTTTTACTTCTGTTTCTTGTTTTGGCTGGTTGGTAAGTGTGTATGCGTTTGTGCTTGTGTTTCTTCTAATTAAATATATATATATATATATATATATATATATTGTATAAATTTAAACCGTCAGTGCATTGCAAATGCTTATCATCGGCGCTCTATTTATAATTTTAGTTTACATATTACAAGTGTAGTCAATTTTATTTTAGCAGATACACATTTTTCTTTTACTCAATATTTACTAAAGCAGGTGAGACGTTTTGTGCGGGTTTTCAGCTCTATTCTAGGAATGTTCAGCAAAAACCACGAGCCTTACCTTATAAATTTAGAATTCGTTTTTCTATGAATTTGATATTCATTCTTAACCAAAAATGAACTCTCTGTGCCTAATTATATCATGTTTTATCATGTGATTAAATATCTATTAAATGCAATTCGGTCTAGAGGACATATTGCTAGAGAGAGTATTATACTTAAAAGACTAAAAAAATTATTCTAATAATTTTTCGTTTATTCTTTTAATAGTTTCGCTTGCTATATATATTAAAGAGGTTATGGCTATTAGTGACCTGAATCTCCATGTATTAAAATAAATCTGCACTGTTACATCATTTCGATTAAAATCTCATGTATACATCTGTGCAATTTAAAATAACATATTAGCGAATAAAGTAAAATTTAGTAAGGAATGATGAAATCAACATTTGTATTTCATTTGAAGCACTACCGTACATAATATAACAAAAGCACTTGATTATTAGAGGAATAAGATTGAGACTTGAGGAAATGTCAAATTTCGCAAAACTAAATTTATAATGTCATAAAATTTTAATCAAATTAAATAAACCATTTTATTTTACAATAATCAAAGTTGATTTCTTGAAACTATTAAAATCTGAACACTCATTAAGAATATGTAGCTTCAGTCTATGGAAATCTTTCAAATCTTTCAGCTTGAACTGAAGATGACGCATGCAATTCATTGTTTACACTTATTTCACACTCTCTCCATGTTTACATTTTTCTATCTTTTTTGTCTTTCAATTTATATATAAAGAAATGTTTATTTGTAGATATTTGAGAAGAAAATTATTTAAAAAAATTTCTGGTATCTGATAAAATTTCTTTTTATTTTTGCAGATGGAAAGGGTACTTTGAATTTTATCAAGGCTCGCATTCCAAAATCATTTTTCAGAAAACTAGATGAGCTAGTGACGTTAAAATGTACAGCGCAAAGAACGTTATTGTGGAAAGAATATTATTATCAGTTTATTAAGGAATAACGGTTCCCAGGTGTTTTGGTGAGTAGTTTACGCAAGTCTAAATTACGGGTCAACCTAAGAAATCTTACAAGGTTTGCGTACTCCGAAATTGAGCACTTAAAGGAAGATTAAGCAGTGTTACGGACAAGAATCGAGTGTGTAACTTGCGTATTGGTTAAACTAAATATATTTGCAAGAATGAGATTTCTGGTATTTTTGCCAGCTGTTTTGACGAAAGACAGAATAAGAACAGTGAAGAAATTAGAAAATGATATAAAACCTGGAGTTTTGTGTGGTTAAATACCAACCAATATTGATAAACGTGTGCCTAACTTATCAAAAGTACCGATAAAACAGTTAACAATTGAAGCACTAGCGATGTGCCGAAATTATGGAATGCATCCTTCTAATAAATGTGATGTTGTTCTTGAGGCAGCATATGAATTGCTATTTGAACAAACGGTCGACTTAGAACCTATCAATATTTATTATAAAAATGGTTCAAAGCTAAATTAGTTGATCAAGCGTCACACTTGAAATCGTTCATGTGCGCAGAACAGCGTGCATTGACAAACAATATTTAAATGCACTTAAAGATAACAGCAGAACTGCAGACATCAAAATACGACGCGCTGATAAAGGCAAGAGCGTTGCTTTAATGGACAAATCTGACTACCTAAAAAACATGATAAACGTGTTGAATGAAAACACAAAATTCACGCGTCTAGACGATAAGTCAGATGAAATAGACTAAGTGGAGCAAAAAGTAATAAATGAAATTAAGATCTTGACAGATACCAGTTTAAATAATGAGGCTACTGCACAGAAGCTCAAGCCAGTTGGATCATCTACACCAACAATGTACGGATTACCAAAAACACACAAAAATCGTTGTCCTATGAGGCCAATTTTATCAATTGTCAATTCTCCGTTTCATGCACTGGCTAAATGGTTAGTTCGTATACTTGAACCATTACGCAAACTACTAGGTATTTATTCGGTTGAGGAATCGTTTGAGTTTGTAAACAAAATTAAAGGTATAAATGTTAAAAATAAGATTATGGTATCTTTTGATGTTACATCTTTGTATACAAATGTTCCAATTGATCAAACCATTGATATTATAGCCAAAGGAGTAGAACAGGACATATTACCACCTCCGGTGCCAGGTCACACTCTAAACAAGCTTATCTTATTAAGCACGAAACACGTACGGTTTCGTTTTAATGGAAAAATCTATAAACAGCTTGATCGTGTGGCAATTGGGAGCCCTTCAGTGTTGGCTGAGATTTTTCTAGGACATCTAGAGAACATATCATTAAAAAGTGATATCAATAAATGTGCTCAATATATACGGTACATGAATGACATTATCCTTGTCCTTTTAAATAGGTCGCAATCACGAACACTGCTTCCAAGTTCCAACAAAGCACATAAGAATATCGGTTTCACGTCAGATTTACTATTAAAGAAAGAAACTAATGGTAAATTAAATAGAAAAATTTGCCATAAACCAACCTGGTCTGCACTGTATTTGCATTACAGCAGTTTTGTGCCGTTTCAATATAAATTATCCACAGTTCGTGGCTGCTTTGCAGGAATTGAAAGGTTGGTTAGTCAATATTGAAAAGAAAAATAATATAATAAAGCAATTAACGATTTAATGTGCAATGACTATCCTAGACAAATAATTGGATAAATTATTAAAAGGGGAAGTAAAAAACAGACGTATTGCGGATCAGAAAAGAAAACAGTCTACCAGAGCATCCTATTTAACGTGGATACAGCTTCCAGAATAGTACAAAAGAAAGTTGAAGCGCCATTAACACAAACATTTAATGCGGCTAAACTACGAGTGTTATTTAGGGTTACACTTTCCGTTACCAGCAATCAAAGAGAAACAACCGTTAATGTCAACCTTAAATATTATTTACCAATATACATGCGCAAGTTGTTGATCAACTTACGTAGGCCGTTTGACCAGACGGTTTATTACTCGAATGAGAGTAAATTGCAACTTAAACTCCTGTTCTAAATCAAATGGTGAATAGACGTCTGCAATTGCCCAACACATTGTTGAAACATCACACGTATGTTCTACAGACGTAGCATTTAAAATAAATACTAAATGCAATAACAAAATGGAGTTAGCCACATACAAAGCTATATGGATAAACAAATTACAGCAAGATTCATGCAAGCAAAAGAAGCACGTTCAGGCATTGAGCTTGAACTGGAGGTGGGCTCGCAATTGATTGGTTTCGCTCATTTCACAATCTCTCAATGTTTAAATTTTTCTATCTAGTTTTTACATTCAATTTATATATAAATAGATGTTCATTTGTAGGTACTAGAGAAGAAAATGAGGAAGAAGCATTTCTTGTATCTTATAAAATTTCTTTTTATTTTGTTACATGAAAAGGGTACTATGTATTTTATAAGTCATTATTAATGTAAAACGATAAATAAATCAACTAAAGTCCATTTGAAAACACTGTTTTTCTTATTTATGATGAATAAACTACAGTGAAGCTTACTTTACTCTTCCACTAGTAGAAATATTTGATATACCCTCATTAGCATTGTTAAAATAATTTTCAAAATTATTTAAATCTTGAGGCAACAAATTTAAAAAAAATAATTTCATATATATTTATACAGGTAACAGTTCTGTCAGTAGTCGATTGCCCAGTAAGCCTAGACAGCTTTCGTCAAGGTGTTGCGGTGGCTAACGTCGGAGCTTGCACAATCATCTTGCTGGCTGCGGACTGTCCTGAAGCCAACAGACTGCGCGAATATGCCAAGTATATGGCACATCAGACTATTAACAATTATATGGGCAGTTCATCTGCCTATTCCAATTCAGATGAAACTATTCAATCAATTTTAGGCCAAAAACTAGACGCTGCCTTTTCAATACCGATGCCAACACAGATGGGATTTATTCCACCTGAGGTGAAAACATGTTTTATTTTAATTATGCAGATATATATGAAAGGATGTATATATATATATATATATATATATATATATATATATATATGGTTTATTGTAGGCATTAGAAATTTTCCTTTCTTTTAAACATTACTTTAATTTTTGTTTAAAAATCTTATTTTAAAACTCATTTAGGGCTAAATATCGTAAATAAGCAATAAATGGACTTCCAGTTGTCAAAGTAACAATGAATGTATTTGTTAAACAACAAATAGCTATTTTTCATTTTCTTTCTGAGCATCAATAAATGAAAATAATTATCTATTTTTATAACAAATTACAGATATATTTAAACTGAAAGAGAGCAATTGAGATCCAAATATGAAATCATCTTAGTACTTACACGCCACGCTCCATACCCCATTTAGGTTACAAAGGCGTACATGCATTTTAGCTTAAATAAATTAAGCTAAAATTCCTCATTGCATAAAGTTTCATAGATTGTTATTTAATTTCATTTTTCCATTTGGTACTAATTTTATATAGCTTATTTGGCAAGCTTAAGTGTGAGTTTTTATATTTTACGAAATTACCGTTATGTATTTCAAATTCGGTTTTAACCACTCATTCAAATCAAACTTTCCTTTAACTCTACCTATTAGCTATATAGTTAATCTAAATGGGGAATACACATCAGTTATTGAAGATAATAATTTTGCAATCTCACGCATCAATTCACTATCTATTGCTTTATCGATGCATACTACACTCAGAAATAGTAACGAATTGTTATTTAATCAGGCATTATGGTTTAACGTGATTCGCATTAGAATAGAAAGTATTATTAGAAATACGGTTAAACAACGTTTCTACCTCGTATTGTATAGAATAGTTCCACAGAATAATTCATGAAGATCGGGAGTAGCAAATTCATAAATGGGTTCGTCCAAACATAATATGTGTGAACGAAATTGAAAAAAAATTGTGAAAAGAAAGATAAGTAGCCTAAGCCATTTTAGACAGGGTTAAGAACGGAAAATATATTTGTAAGGTTAGATACGCTACTGATATTGGCGGCGTATCATAGATTTCATTTTGAAATACCCGGTCGCGTTCGATTAAGTGTGGCTCAAGCTCTAATAGTGAGATAGTTTTAGTGAGAGCATCTCTGTAAAACTCTTTCAACTACTTGAAGCCTGCTTGACGCGCTCATATGTAAGTAATCGTATTAAAACCTGTGTTTTTAAAAAGTCTGAAGTTTTCTGACTTAGTGTACGAAGAATTTGTTTAAAATTAAAATTACTGATCTGTTTAGTTCTACGTAGTCGCTATTTAATGGGACACCACTTCCGCACCTATTTAGAGAACTCTAATTTTGTTGGCTTTATCATTTTGAAACGGCCGCCCACACATCCTTCTCACTAGACTACTGAAACAACTTTTGGAGTTATGTGGAATCGCAGGTGAAATAAAAGACCAATCCGCAGGCAGGTTAATGTTATTTGTGATAGCGTTTACATATTTGCAGTATATTTTATTTCCATTAAACTTTTCACGGAAACGGCAGAAATTCTGCATTTACCTAACAACGAACAGCGTCCAGTGGAGAGGCTAAGTTATTTTTGACTTTTTTATAAAGAAATTTTAAAAACATTATCAAATACTTTAAAAAAACTTTTTTTCTCATTTTCTTCTAAAGTATCTACAAATGAATATATATATATATATATATATATATATATATATATATATATATATATATATATAATGGTAAATTAAGACGGAAAATTTAATCTTGAAGAGGCTGTGAAATAAGCAAACAACAAACCAATTTCGTGCATCACCTCCAGTTAAAGCTCAATGCCTGAACAAATTTTTTCTGCTGGCGTATATCAAGCTGCAGTTCGTTTATGTTCAGAGCTTCATATGTGGCTAACCCATTTCTGTTATGTTGCGCAATTACAGAAGTTCAAACCAGTTAGATAATATTTACCGACAATACACGGACCAATAGGAACACACAAAGACGGTTATCGTATGAGAACAATAGGAAAATACAAAGACGATTATCCCTTGATACCAATATAACGAATATTCCGTATAATGGAACTATTGCTCTAACTAATACATAATTATTGGCTTTCAAATTCCTTTGAGCTTAATAACAGAATTTAAGATATTAATATTAAGAACAGGAGTAAGTGGTCTCTTAATTTTACGTTTTTATTTACAAATGTTAAAACTGAAGAAGCCATTGACATCATAGATCATGTGGCCATTCCCTGCGCAATCATAATTCGCTATGCTCAAAAGAGGTACAGTTTGTTTTTAGTGAGAGCATCGAAAAACTTGTTGATAGTGTGGCAATATATCCAGTATATCTAGTGTTAACTGTGATTTTCCTAAGCCATCTTGAGAACATATCATTAAAGAGTGGCATAAGTAAATTCGCACAGTATAAATGTTATGTTGATGATTTTTGCTTTTTTATTAAGAAATATTTGCAATTACGAACATTGCGTCAAAATTTCAATAAAGTACACAAAAATATCAATTTTACGTCAGAGCAAAAAAGATGATTGTCTACTTTTCTCGGGTGTATGAATAAAGAAAACTTTTTACAATAAATTTATTAGAATAAGTTACCAGGTTCCAACCTTGTCTGCATAGTATTTACATTATTGAGGTTTCCTGCTGTTTAAATATAAATTATCATGAGCTTTTGTCTGTTTTTCGAGAATTGACACATTGATTATTCCAGATTTAAATGCAACAAATATAATAAAGCACAATTCTTTCAAAATTGTAATGGTTATCCTAAACAAACGACGAAGTTAAATTTCTAACACAATAAAAAGATACGCTTCATCGAAATTGTGTTTTTATATGAATAATTCACAAATAGACTTATTTTTAATTATGGAATTGGTGTACTTTTTCGACTAATGGGTTACTAATACACTACTAACGATAATAATGGACATATTAAATATGTTATCCATAAAGACTTACTTAGAATACAACTTTCATAATAATAATTCCTGCGGCTAGGAACCATACACACAAACAAATGATTTTAAATAATAAGACTTATCTTCTTCAACACCACTTTTTGTAGATTTTGATTAATTTATGCCTCAAATGGTTCTACATGGCTATCCTATTCAACCTAAAGTTGCAATTACCCAGCCTCAATCCGTCATTACAGAAAACCCATAAGCAATCTAAGAAATGGTAGTAACTTAAAGTATTATGGTAGAACTATTCATATATGCATTGTTTTTATACTAAGGAGGGCCAAATAAGGACGAAACAGGTCTAGTAGATGCAATATGTTTTATATCTTTTGCAATCTTTTGTGTATATTGCCTATATGTGTAACCAAGTCCAGCAATACACTTTAAATCTATATATGTATTTTAATAGTATGTAATTTATTAAAAAATCAAATATTTTTTTCTTTAACCACTTACTATCAATTATTTTTCGGTATTCTAGTCTTGAATGAAAAGGAAGCAAAGTAGTCAATCACTTACTTTGAAGCCATGCCTGTCTTTGTTATGTGACAATTCAGAGATTTTCTTTTTAAATATTTATGTTATGCGCTGATGTTTTTCTAGAATGTGTCTGTACAGACCCAATGTTAAATTGTGTGTATAAATACACATGTAAACATATATTATTTACCTGTCTAACGCAATTCTATTTTAATTGTTTTTTAAATACCACTTTCTCATTTATAAAAATGTATTTTTTATAATTACACTTTAAAGCTAGCAAGTTGAACCAACGTACCGAAAGTGACTTTAACAGATTTCAACTTAAAGCGAGATCCTTAAAGATATAATAGACTAAAAGCCTAGTATAGCTTGTAATTTTCAAGTATTGTGGCCTAACAAATTAGATTTGTAGTTTGGAAAAAAATTTATTAAATTTATTCCTGCCATCTGAACTGACTGTATGTATTAGGTTTTGCGAACCTAGTAACAAATTAGTTGTGATCAGAGGATAGCAGGTGAATATACTGTTGTAGCATGAGACTGAGTCAGGAGACATGTTTTTTACCACTATATATTTGGTGGACAGTGGAGATAGTATACTTCAGATGGTCAGGGGTCCCAGAGTTAGTATAATATATAGTGAATGATGGTCAGATTAATGTTCATAATATAAGGGCATATACCGAGTTCAAAGGATACCACACCATGGCTATTGTGAAGTAACTGATACCTTTTTGAAATCGATGAGTACCGGATACTAAAACTATGGTTTCCGGAAACCATAGTGTTAGTATCCTTTACAGACTCGGTATATATATTATATAGTGTGAGTTAGCATTGAAGTCGCATTGTCGTTCACTTTAGATTATGTTAGCTTCACTATTACAGGTTTACACATTCGTCTAGGAGATTGTACCGTCCTATTATTCCACATTCTCTTACCAAATATATAGTGGTTAAAGGGCGTAATACCGGCTCCTACTGATGAGTCGCCAGCAAGCACGAAACGAATGTGCATGAGATTATACTTTCCGTTCATGCTGCCTTTGGTTTATCCTTCTGGTCACAACTGAACTACTTTGTTACTAGGTTCGCAAAACCTAATACATACTTGCATATATATTAGTTCTTCGCAACAAACAGTATTTATCTGAACTGACTATTGTTTATTAGTTACATAAGTTGAGCAAAATGGAGACTATATCGGTGGATAGTTTTTGCCTTTATTGAGATATTTAGGTTATATCGAAAATGTTTGTTCAAGAGAAAAAAGGAGAAATATATTTTTAACTTAATATTATTGTGTCATCAGGATTACGATAATAGTTTTCTTACCTTCTGTACAACATAACATGAACAACCTTTCTGAATAATTTACATTTTTATATTTAACCAAATATATAACTTAATTCTACTATATATATATATATATATATATATATATATATATATATATATATATATACATTTGTGTACGTACGTGTATTTCCGTACAAAAATGAGATAGCAATATTTTCTTTTATTTTATATATAGGTACTTAATGTTGACTTGTCAAGCATTCACAATGTCTTCAATATTAGAACACTAAAACAGAACAAAGGTAATTTATTATTATGCAACTTATTAAAATTTTTATAATAAAAATATTCTACTAAAAGTTAACTTTTATGTATATTAATACTGCTATATATTTGTCGTACTACCGTTGATTATGTTATTTTTTTTCAAGTAGTAGTAAAGAAGCGGCCGAAAAGTAATATATATTTCGTGCTTTGATACTTATTTTACAATTGCCGTCGTCAAAGACGATGAAATTTTGCTTTACAGAAGACATTTCTCTTTTTAATGTTCCTTACATGCATATAAAATTGCAAATATGTGCCTACTTTTCAATATTACCAAAAGACATAAAACTATAAGGAAATTTGCAAATCAATTTTTTTCATTTATCTATGTGCATCGTATCAATTTCATGCCAAATGTCCGCAAACAATTATTCGGACAGCAACATCTTGATCCTACGGATTACACAAGTTTTAAACTCGTTTTAAATATTGAATCTAGTAAGTATCTAAAAACAATATGTGATGAGTATAGGTGTGATGTTTTCATTCTATGCAGCGAAATTATGGACAAGCATTTAATATTGGATTTAACTCACACTCTGTCAGGCAAAACGTTCATTTTTGGCGTTAATTTATTTCAATTGGCCGCATAAGTTAATCGACATCTTGCACATACAATATTTTATGTTAAAATCATCAACTGATTTTTAATTTTTTATTGTTGATGTTACGCGACTGTATGAATTTTAGCTGGGAGGTGTGTACATCCAGCTTACGCAATCATTACACGTATGGGTCGTAGTACCAGTTCGAATAAATGATCTTAGATAGAGTAGTAGTAATTATCTCAGACAGAATTACGTATTCCGGTGGACTTCTGAGAAATTGGTAGTGACTATTCTAACATTTGGTAGCCACCTGTGGCTGTAGTTTAATGAGTGCCGACGAAGAAATAGGAATAGTAGACGTAGCTCAGCTTGTAGCAATGTTTGCCCTACCATACAGCTTCCACTTTCGATTATCCCCCACGCTCTGATCACTCTTGTACAATTCAGCGAAGACTGAACTATTTGCAAATCGTCTCGTTTTATACACACTTGGTTTCCTCAAGGTTGCCAATAAGAATAATATTAATTATTTAACTCATTAAAACCATTGACTTTTAAATTTCATTGTAATATGACGTGATAATGAAAATGGAACGTCTTAGTGGCACAGTAAAATGAACTACCTTATGCAGACTGTACAAATTAAGCGATTAAAGGTTTGAAATTAAAGCTATTTCTATTTTCATTTTTTTCAATTTTAAATGGAATGGAGAGACAGGTTATTTTTGTTTCCCATTTTGCTCTTATGTCTTGGCATTCGAACTCTTTCATAAAAAACCGATTTAATCAAATGTCTATTCAAGGCATATTATTAAAATGAACATTTTATATAATTAAACGAACATTGGTTGCGCGAGCGGTGATAAAAATTACTTTAATCAAGGTGCGATCTTTGTTTAAACACCTAATCCATTATGTAAAAACATTTGCCAGCAGTAATTAGGTATTGTAAAGTGTAGAATAGGCAATTCATTCATTATCCGAGCTTTAAGTAAACACCAAACTCATTGTATTTAACCAATCTTCGTACAACATAGCAAAACTACCGCCAGTCGCACGAACTGACGCGTTTCATCCTTCCATGATCATCTTCAAAGCACGACGGCAGATTGACTAGCAAGGATCAAACCACAATGCATATATATGGAAAGAAAAATTATATATACGTCTCTCACATCTAGCAGTCTTGGATAAGTTGTATTTGACTGGAAATGTTGGCTGCAAAATTTATATGTAGTCAGGAATATTAATTTTCTGAAGATATTGCCACATTTATATTGGTTATATAATTAAATAATCATTGTTTTCGCAGCTGGTGATAAAAATTATTTAAAGCAAATTTGCGAAATTAAAATAAGCACCACTTCTATTGTATTTAACCAGTCACTTAACATAGAAAAACTACCAACAATCACACTGTCCATATATATGCATTGCGATTTGATCCTAGCTAGTCAGTTTGTAGTCGTAATCTGGTGGTGATCATGGATGATCGAAACTTATCAATACGTGTGACTGACGGTACTTTTGCCATGTTGTGCGGCTAGTTAAATACATTGGGATCGGTGTTTATTTGAAGCTCACTAGCTTGATTTAAAGAAATTGATACATAATTTTTAAAAAATCTTTCCGTAATATCAACTATACTAGATTATTAAATCCAAAAACACCACACATTTTATGCTCAACAATATGTATACACTTGTCAGTATAAACAAAGCGTTTTATTGTTTTGAAAAGGCAATTCAAATAGTAGACCGGTTTCGTCCTAAATGGCAACTCTGCAAGAATTGCTCAGATATAGCCGCGGGCAGGGCTCAAACCTGGGTACGTCTGCTTCGGAGCCTGTGATTCTAACCACTGAGCCATCCTGTCGCATGGACACGAAAAGAGATTTGCAAATTGTTTTAAGCACAAAATCAGGTTGAAGAACGGGTCATATTTACAAAATACTGCCCAAATATTTATCATATATCGTTATGTAGTTTGGTTTTATTCGTACTGTTGATGATTTGAAATATACTTTAGAACATGTTTCTAAAAACATTACAATTTATGTTTTCTGTTAAATATGATACAAGTGGAGTCCAAGTTATAGAAGTTTACTAAAATACTAAGTGCTCAATCTCCGAATTGGTGCATTTACGAAATGATGTTTAGAACCATCAGTGCACGGATGAAATATTTGCATAGTATTATAAGTCAAAGAATTAAACTAATTGCCTGAACTTTCTATATTTTTGAACAAAGTAAATGCTTTTCGATGCAATTATTCCAAATTAATCTTGTCTTGACATCAGAATAAATATCATCACTTCGAGAAATTTTGCATCCTAAAAACGCATCGTAATGAAGATTGATAATCGAGATAAAGTATTGATAATATCCTAAACAAAACTCACACGGAAATCTTTTAAGGCAAAATGGCTTGGAGCAGAGAATGTATGCAAGATAAAATCCATAAACTGATTAATTTTATCAGAATAAAAATTTCATGAAGATTTTCTGGAGTTAACTTGCAATATTTTTTTAACAAACAAACTGCATGTCTCACTACATTTGATAACGATTTGAAAATTCTTTCATACAACGGCTGCTCAGAAATTGGCCAAAATAACTTCGCTAACATAGAAGGAACAATTAATATGCATTAACATTAGATCCTTTATTCAAATGTTTATAGCACAGAAAAATAATGTTGCGAAAGTTACAGTGCAAAATATTGCAACTTCAAGAAGATGCGACTGACGTGTAAACAGTAAAAGGCCCATTTCGATATAAAACAATAAAATATAAATATTGTATATTAGTTGATCCCAATGCATCCATTGAAATAAAAAGCGACTTTTTATTGCAGCTATATTAATAAAAATAAAGATGAATATTTAGCAGATCCTTATTAATGAGTGTTTACACAATCTAGAACCAAGTGGTATTAACATATTTGAACAAGGAACGATTTGTATGAACAACATAAATAATGCATTTTTAAACATTTAAATATTAAGCACATAATTTTGGCTTTATGGCAAGATTTTCATTATTTATACGGTTGCATATACGGCAAGCATAAAATAAGTTAGTAAAAACTAATTATCAATAAAACCGTCTGTCTTTATTTTAATCACGTCAAGTATATTCCAGGATTTGCCGCGATTGAGGTTCCAACTTGGACAATATTGCTTTGAAGTCTGACTCATACACTGCGCATACCCCAGCCGCAGAATATACACAATTTTCAGATATCTACCAACTTATGATTTTTGTTAATCTTTCCTTTGGTTGGATCCTATTTGGCATCTCTTGCGACCAAATGTTCTAACTGGTTGCCTCGATTTGTCATTATAGAAAACACACCATGCCACGTAGGAAATTGAAAATAAATTGAAATATTATGGCAGGATTTTGATTATATATATATATATATATATATATATATATATATATATATATATATATATATCAGCAGTATAAACTAAACATTTCGTATATTATCAAAAGCAAGTCATCAAATAGACTGGTTTCGTCCTCATTGGGTACTTATCGACTACTCGCCAGAATTTACTGCTACCAGAGCTCAAATCGGGCCATATTTGCATAATAGTCTTGCATTCATCCACTGTACGCATTTACCACTTAACACACGCATTTTCCAGCAATATACCAATAAATGCTTTGGTTGGCCTTTCCTTTAAATGGAGCCTAGTTGACATCTCTCATACGTCTAAGTTTTAAGAAATATTCCAGAATTTATAATGTTACATATATATAATACGAGTAATTTTTAATAATAAATGAATCCTTTTCGAGTTATTTTTAGTATTTTTTACATTAAATTTTCCATCACAGGTAAATAAAATCTGCTAGCCAATTTTTATTCTAGTGTATATAATGAGTTATTTCTAAATTAAAGTTCAATTTGTCTGCAAAATACGAGAATAATCAAGTAGTTCATTTCAGATGCGTTATTACTAATCATTAGGTTCAGTAAATGACTTGGTTGTGATAAAATATACTTTTTTATTGATGATGAAGTTAGAAATGCTATTACAATCATGCCAAATACACATTTAAGCATGCAAGGATCGTCAAACGTTTCGTAGAAAGGTATATTATTTCAAGAAGTAGTTAACGTCGAGGTTAACTTCTTGCCTACGATGTTAAGAATTTGTAATCTAAACGAAATCCTGCAAAGGATATCAATAAATTTTAATATTTTGCAAAAATGAAGTATCACCTACGGCATAGAACGTGATAAAAAATGTTTGGAATTTTAATCTGTTGTGTAAAATACCACTATTCTTCAGCAATATTACGTCCAAACTACGTTGGACGTTTTCTTGTAAAACGCCTTACCCGGGGCATGGCAAACATTCATTCCGACAACAAAGGATAAATCTCGCATTCCAGTGAAATTTTTGTGATGTAATTAGTTAATTCATTCAGATTCAAGGATTAGTTAATACCCTACGTATAATTTAAAACAGACCCTTATCCTAGGCACTAAATTTCCAAACCAAAAGGATAACATTGAAACGTTAGACACATCAATATTTTATGAAATTTCATGTAACGCATTTAACCTCAAGTATGTGGCAGAAAAAATGCGCCAAATTGAGGAAGAAAGAGGGGAACTGAACAGTATGCTAATATGGTCATGTTAATAGATCAGATCTCCCAAGTAATACAGTAGAGACAAACAAGTAATTTGGATGTTTGCAAACGCATATCAATTTGTGGTCTTAGTAGTTCGACAAGATTGATTAGGAATCCACCAAAATTAAATCGAGAAATGACATAATGAATGAAACAGTCGTGGATAAATCAGTAGGTCCGATTTGGAATATGTGTTTAAATAAAGACAGGTAGCGAGTGTTGCATGAATCAGAATCAGAAACTCGCTAAAGTAAAAGAATAAGAACATTGAATTTTTATTAACATTTAGATGGTGGGAGAGGGGGGGTAATCTCAAATAAATTCTAATTTATTTTCGGATAACCTTATAATTTCATCCTTGATTACTTGTTATCTTAATGTATCTATTAAATAAATTCTAATTTATTTTCGGATAATCTTATTATTTCATCATTGATTACTTATCTTTTTGTATTTATTAACTTAGGTTCTTTTTGTAGTGTAGCGCATTTTAACAAACATTAACAATTTTGGGTAAAAACAACTTTCCTCTGCACGATTACTTTTATATTTCTTTAGTAGACAATAGTCGAATTTCATTTAGGACCCCCTTTTTATTTTAACGTTATATCCTATTGAAACACTTTATCCTTATCTTACTTAAATTTAATAACTCTTAATTATTTACTGTGAAACTTTTGCGTCCGTGTATTCACCGTACTTTGCCACCTTCTTAACCGGATGCCACTCAACACAACAACATTTAGAAAAGTAAGTGTAAAAAATAGGTCTGAAAAGTGCAAAGAGGAATTGACGTTTATCACTTTAGTTTCATTTTTATGAGTGATAAACGTGCTGCTAATTATATGTAACTGTTTATTTCTAAGTCTTAAACAAATGCCCACAAAGTCATGGTGTACGCTCATCTGGTTAGTTGTCAGTATGTGTTATTGAATCGCTGTAATTTCATTTCGTAAGTGTACACATGTAGACACATAGACACGCATATATGATATAAGCTTACCTTGTGAAAAGACAGTTATACCTAAGAAATCTAGCATAAAGTAGAAATGAAATAGTTTAAACGAAATTTACCACTTGACATATTGATTGTCAAATTGTTTGTGGGATGTGCTTTCAGTTGAAAAATGTTTCCGAAACCGGAAGTCGATATATTCGGAGTCTAATTGAAGACAGTGAAAGTAAACACCTTGTTGAGAACAATAAGGAGAACGAAATTAATATATTCCCTGTCACGCAACACGTTTCATTCAAAGTTAATATCTCTGTATGCCATCCCTATTCGTGGAAAATATTTGATCTGCACTCGTGCCCATCATCTGCGGAAGAAAATTATTCGTTAATAAGAAAATGCTGTAGTTTGGCGTTTTAATTATTTGTCACGATGCAAATGTGTAAAAGAGGCAAATTAATTAACGAAGATCAGGCACAAAAAGCGGTAGAACTTATGAATTAACACTTCGTTGGAAAATAACTACACCCGTAAATAAATATCTATTGCAAAACATAGTTTGGTCGTGAATAAAAAAGGCACAAAGGCAAATATATTGTTTCATATTGAGTCTATTTATTAAAACTTACTATACAAACTACAAATTTACCTATTATAATCACGGTTGCGATCTTGATATAAGCATCTGACCCATTAATTACTTACATATGGCAGTATAAACTAAGAATTGTGTAGAGTAGAAAAGGCAATCCAGCCAGTAGACTGGTTTCGTCCTTATTGGGAACTCATCATGTACTGGCCAGAATTTGCCGCGGACAGGATACGAACCTGGGCACGTCTGCTTCGGAATCTGGTGTTCTAACCACTGAGCTATCCTGCTGCACACTACACTACACCAAATTTTCAGGTATATACTAACTTATGTAACTTGGTTAGTCTATTTTTCTTTTAGGTGGAGCTCATATGACATCCATTTAGACCCAAACGCAACCAATGTTTGTTTAATTATACAAATTTACTTACATAACCTAAGTTATGCGGGTAATGGCTACTTTTATCATCTGTTAATTGGACTTTTTAAAGGCATATTTTTTACCGGAATTTTTTTTATTTTGCAATTCCTAAAACAGTGCGTTGTGCTGCAGCTGGAGGATACGGTATTCTGTTTGCTATGTTCACTCGCTTACCCATAACAGACGTCAGTCCTCTGTCAATGATACGTTTGTACTGTACAAACTGTCATCTGCGTATGATACAATGTGATCCACCCTACGCAGGAGATGGTGAGTCAAAATATAACACAATTGGAGTTGAAGTAGAACATATGCAAGAGACATGATTGGTATATTATATTTATTTATAGATAACAAGAAACAAGTCTTTCACAAACGTTATTTCAATGGATATGCGTGTGCGGAGCATAGCGTATCCGGTAAAATTTTAGCCTATCAATAGCAAAGAGGATAGACCATATCCTCATATACGAATTCGGTTAGTGCTTACTATTTAAAAGTGACAGCTAGCAATAATTAAAACAGATGACTGCCTAATGGCATATACGAACACGTGTTAATGAAAAGTAGATGCAACATTAAAAAGAGTTAATCACAGTGTGACAACATATCATATTTACTATTTATAATATGCACATATTCTGTTAGGTGCAACAATAAAATGATGATAAATATAGACTATATTTTATCGAAATCGAGACTACTAAATATACTGAGTATTCAGTAAGAAAATGTTTGTTTCGGAGAAATTATATATATATATATATATATATATATATATATATATATGCAATTATGCGTAATAGGTGTTGCGCACCACTTAACAAATTAGTTTATATATGACCATAAGGATAAAACAAAGACAGAATGATCGGAATGTATAATCTCGTGTGCATTCCTTTCGTGCTTACTGTCGATTCATCAGTAGGAGCCGGTATTACACCCTTTACCCACTATATATTTGGGTGAGGAATGTGGGAAAATAGGATGGTACAATCTCCTAGACGAATTTGTAAACCTGCAGTAGTGAAGCTAACATAATATAAAGTCTCGACAATGCGACTTCAACGCTAACTTACTCTATATAATATATATATCGAGTCTGTAAAGGATACCAATACTATGGCTATTGTGTCAGTACCCGATACCAACATCATAGTACCGAAAGGTACATGGTACTAACACTATGGTTGCCGAGTTGGTACATGGTACCAACATGATGGATTTCAATGCATACTATAGTGTTAGCAGCATGTACCTTTTCGGTACTATAATGTTGGTATCGGGTACTGACACAATAGCTATAGTGATGGTTTCCCTTATCGACTCAGTATATATATTATATAGAGTGAGTTAGTGTCGAAGTCGCATTGTCGAAACTTTGTAATATGTTAGCTTCACTTCTACAGGTTTAAACATTCGTCTAGGAGATTGTACCGTCCTATATTTCCACATTTCTCAACCAACCTGAGATTATACATTTCGTTCATGCTGTCTTTGGTTTATCCTTCTGGTCATAATTGAACTAATTTTTTATTAGATATGCAACACATAATACATAAATTCTGAGCATTATCACTTTAGCAAAGTCTTTTTTTCAATCCGATTTTGGTATACCCTCCGCTCCCTAATAGAATGAATAGTTGCTATGTGCATTAAAATGATATTAAACACTGTATCAAGTGTCACTGCGAGACAGGCGAAATACGTAGGCCCACTTCGACCACATTAGCTACAACGCACAATGTGAATATAGTTGTATAGATGTTGAAATTAAAATGCCCCTATGTAGGGCATTCTGCATCATATAAATAAACAAATATATATATATATATATATATATATATATATATATATATTGCTGAAACCTCACACATATGTTCATCAGATTTAGCATTCCAAATAATTACTAAATGCAATAACAAAAGGAATTAGCACATACAAAGCTTTATGGATAAACAAATTGCAGCCGGATTTATGCAAGCAGAAGAATTATGTTCAAGCATTGAGCTTGAACTGGAGGTGACGCCCGAAATTGATTGGTTGTTCCCTTATTTAACACTCTCACCATGTTTAAATTTTTCTATTTTGTTTTGCCTTTCAATTTGTATATAAAGAGATGTTCGTTTGTAGATACTTGAGAAGAAAAAAAGAAAGAAGCAGTTTTTGTATCTGACAAAGTTTTTCTTATTTTTGCACGTAGGTGGTACTGTAAATATATATATATATATATATATATATATATATATATATATATATATATATATATATATATATGTAGATACAATGAATGACATTACCTGAAGTTGGCCCTATCATTTCTTACAAACGCATACATATTGGAAATAGATCGTTCAACTGCATAACATCGCCAGACCAGTTAAATAGTGCTAAAGGAATATTGGTTGTGTGGGCGGTGTTAGGAATTACTTTTAATCAAGATTTCGATCATGATATAAACACCTGGCATTTTATGTACATAAATTTGTCAGTATAAACTAAGCATTGTTGAAAAGACAGCTGCTATAAAGCATTTTAAAAACCGTTCATGGTAAACATGATTGAAAATTTGCGTTTTAAAAATTTAACTTATTTAAAATCCGATTAGATATTTTTAGTAATAAAAGAGATATTCGGTTATAGTTTTAGAAACTCTCTTTGCAAACTAACACTAACTGAGTGCAAAAAAGGGAAAATCTTACATGTTTAGTTAAAAAACTATACATAACTATATAAATAATTTTAAATGAAATCTGCGTCGTTGCTACTTTCATTCTTTTTCTTCTTTTGTTTTAATATTTTGTGTTTTTGTGCCTGTATACAACATAATTTACATTTTTTAATTAAGATCATTCGGTGGAAAATTTTTTAAAATTTGTAAAACCCATTATAGTACAAATGGCTAATCGATAATGAGATTTTTCTTCGTGTGAGCGTTGGTTTAACCATATTAACTCATGCATAACGGTAACGCCTAATTTCGAATTAGATTAGCTTCCCACCTTATTACGCAAAAGTGAATCGATGATAAAATATTGCCTAGATAATATCACCAAGACAGTGTTTCCTGGTATTCATATACATTATATACTTTCTAAGGCGTCGATCTGCAAAATGGGAATTATTGTCGAACAGAATGCAATAACAGGCATGCAGATGACGAATCGGAATCAAATACTGCTCAGGTACGCTACGCAACATGCAGCGCTAACGCGTGTCCAATGGCAGGCAGAAGGGTTTTATGGACAGATTTGAAGAATGTTGAGGTAAGCATTGCTGTACTGTGCAGTAAGTCTATAAAATTTAGCCACTTCAAAATTAGGCCTATATTACATACTTGTTATGAATTCTTCAAATGGTATGCTATGAATAAAAAATCATTCCTTATTTAAAAGACGGGATTAAAATAAATGTGTAAGGCCTTCGAATGGTCAAGTGAAAATTAATAACGAGATGTATCAGTAATGTATGTTCCGTAACGCATAAACACAGGACCTGAATTGGATTAAAAAAAAAATATTTAAAATGTTATTTATAGGCAAATTTGCTTAATTTGTGTTAATGCAACTAAGTTTTATTGTTTGTTTATTTATGAAATAGGGCATTCATTGATGGCAGTGATGATGATAGCACTTATTAAAATTAATGAATACATGATAGTTTATCTTATTGGAAATTGGTAAAAGACGAAATAAATAAATAACCATGCTTACATGGTTATTGTATAGCCGATATTCTATTCAAATACAATGTATGTGAAGCAACCACTAGTGAATGTCTTCTTTCTGAATATGTACACACTACATAGACATTGCGATCTGATTCACTTTATTGAGCTATTCGTTTTCTTCTTCTGATGAACATAGAAGAATAAAACGCGTCAGCAAATGGGACTTCCTATAGTGTGCAAATTGATAAAGAATAGTTTTGGTGCAACTTGTATACCCGCAAACTTAATTTAAATAACCATTATGTAATTTCGTGTTTTTAAACTAGGTTCGCCAAGATGAAATAAACACCAATATTATGTTATGTAGCTATTCGTACAACATATAAAATCTACCGTCAGTCGCACATCATCAAGCGTGTCGAACATTTCTGGACATTATCAAATCGCAACAGAAAACTAACTACCGACGTTTAAACGGCAAATTATACATAAAGTAGACAAAATCAGATTAGCGGTTCTCACACCTGGAAGACTCTCTTATGTTATACTTCATTGAAATTGTCAGCTGCAAAATTTGATATTGAAAAAAGCATAGAGCATGTTGACATCACAGATGTTGGTTGGGTTGTTTACGTGGATTTCCTCAGAATTTAATATAACGGTGTCGTCCAGCCTTGACTTAACTATCCTTAACTCAGCAGTCAGAGTGTTCATTTGCGCAGAAAACATTCTTACTAAATTTTCCAATCCGTCAGAATAGGTCATTTAGCTCATCACAAATTTAATCAATTAGTTATAGGAGTTTGCTCGCATAAAGCAAATCCATTTAGTTAAACAAAGTAGAAATACTTATTATTACATATTCACTTCTGCGGCCCGAGTGCTGCTTCTATCATTTTCCTGTCTGCTTCATCTTAACAAGTGCACTTCTGCGAGGTCGTTGTGTTGTATTCTCGTAAATCATGGATAGGACTATTGGACGGTTCTCGACCTCAAAGGTTGCTACTCTTACAGATCACATTTTATTTAACTATACGCACAGTATAACAAGGCTACTGCTAGTCAAACGTGATGGTGCATTTCTACAGTCCACAGTTAACAATAAAGCAGAACAACAAACTGCATGTCGAGGATCAAGTCGTAGTCCATCTATAAGTTATGGACGATAAGATATGATGCACTCACACATAGTTGACTTGCATATATAAAACCTGACTGGAAATTTTTGGCTGCATTATTTATATGCAGCCGTAAGCACAACATTGTTGAAGCATTCGCCTAAAAGCTTATAAAATAAAAATTTAAGCTATCCTTAATTCTGAAGGTGGGGTTAACATTTATCTAATTAAAGGTTGCGAACTTACCATATATATCACTGCGCTTTAATTCTCATCAGTCAGTTTATTTTTTGTGCTCTGATGATTCTCAAAGGTCAAAACAAGTAAGCTTGTGCCACAGGATCCTTTCTATGCTGTGCGAAAAGTCAAAATAAAATTGGATTGGTGCTTATTTAAAGTGCAAAAACACGATTTAAATGAATGGAGATCGCTATTCGCAAAATAAATAATTGTTTACTTTCTTAATTAATATGCGTGTTGTAAACGCTGCGAAAATGTTTTATTCGTGAAGGCATAGAAACTATGCGTCAACATTTCTAATAAATACTACATATACGAGAATTCTAGGAATGAGAGCTGCAATTTTGCTTTGTTATACCTTATATATGCATTGAGGTTTGATTCAGTAGTACGCATTAGTTTTGCATGTCATCTTACACATTTAGTCAGTTCATAATTTTGATGACTGTCACAAATAATTGCATATAACATTGTTCCCATTTTAATTTAGCAAGAGATATGTGTGTCTACTAAGCGTGGCAGTTGAACATCTATCCTTTTTAAGAGATATCCAACAAATCTTCTTTTCTGGACACAGATTGTCAACAAAACAGTTAGACAAAAATATCTAGACAACATTTCTTTCCAAGGATACTACAGATGGGCGTAAAGTCATGTATATGCTTTAATTGGCATAAACCAAGGGAGCTCTTCGAATTTAAAATGATTTAATTAAGCCACTTCCAAGGAAAGAAACATCCACATAGCCGAATTTATGAACCGAATTTGGTAATGGCGCGACATTACATCAGAACTCAATCAAGTTTATTTATTTGTAGCAACTTTTATTAAATCAAACGCTTTAACTTCGAAAATGTCCATTATCTACTTATATAAGTCATGCCAAGTCTAAAAATTAGTTAGCACAACATTATCAAGACTTTTCCAATTACATGTGATAATGGAAAATAGGATCCCTTCCGAAATGCTAACTGGTCTGACACATTGTCTTAACTACCTAATCAAACGTGCAGGAAGATTAGGTTAATTGACGAAAAATGGAAAGTTTCAAGATCAAAGAAGTGAATCAAAGAAAGTTGCGTAGAACTGCTGCTTATCATTCACAAAACAAATACCGGGATTTTGAAGAGAACTCAGAGGAACCGACAAATAGAAAACGTGGAAAAAACGTTTTCACTCTTTTTTCAACCGAGATACGTTGCATGAAATGCTTAAATAAAAATTATATTATACCAGTCATCACAAACAAAACTAAGTTGAAAAAATGGTAGAGTTGGCATTTCTTAATTCACTTCATATAATAAATATTTATTCGTTAAATTTCAATATAACCCTATTCAATATAAGTAATTTGAGTAAAGCAACAAAATTCTTTTGAAAAATATGCAATCTAATGTTTCAGCTGCAACACAAAAACTTTCCTCCAACGTATAAAATTCGACGAGAAAAGTTAACAGTTTACATGAAAACAGTAGCGAAACACAAAGCCAAACTATATAAAATTTCAAATTTGAAACGACAACATGAACAAAAATCAAAAATTTGTCAATTTTAAAATTTCTGATGTCTATGAGTGTAAAATGCGGTTCTGTAAAAACATTTTTAGCAGGATATGATTGAAGAATTGCGAACATCCAAGATGAACCCATTTTCTTTCTTTGAGATCTAGCGGCATGATCTTTATATATATTATATATATATATATATATATATATATGTACATATATAAATATATATATATACTTTAAAGAGCACATTATAGAAATTAAAGTCCAAACAACATTCTCGTGCTCAATGTAGCACATGAAGATAAACTTTCATTATTGACAAACGTTCGATTACCAGTTTCCGGTAGACGAACTAAGACACAGTTTACTTTAAGTCAAGGTTTCTATTTTAATATAAACAACTGACCAATTATGTACATAAATTTTTCAGTATAAATTAAGTAATTTATAGTGTGGAAAAGGAAATTCATCCAGAAGATCGGTTTCATCCTTATTGAGAACTCATCACGTATTGTCAAGCATTTGCTACAGACAATTTTCAGCCATATAATAGCTAATGTTTTATGATTAGCTTTTCCTTTAGGTGGAGCCTTTATAGCATCCCTTTAGCCCTAAAGTTGTAATTAATCATCCTCCCTCTCCCATTATCAAACATACACCACTTTCCATGGGGAAGAGGTATTTAAATGAACATTTATATAATTAAACGAACATTGGTTGCGCGAGCGGTGATAACAAGTATTTTTAATCAAGTAGCAATCTTGATATAAACACCTGACGCGTTATGTACACAAATCTGTAAGTATAAACAAAGTATTATATCCAGTGGACCGGTTTTGCCCTCATTGGGAATTGATCACGCTTCAACACAATTTAGCTGTCACCGATAGATTCAACTACAAAGACATGGCGTTATTCCGTATCTAATTAATTATCATCACGCAAGATTGAGACTAGAAGAATTGATTGGCTGGTATTTAATGATTAAATTAAGAGAAGTTTTTATCAAATAAAATCCGTTGCATTAAATCGTCAATTTTGATACCATTAAAATCGTTAAACTTCTTAATCATAGTTATAGGCAAACGAAAAAGATTTTTTTAAATTTGATTGCGGATTGCCAGCTTCATATTTTCCAATGCCGCGTTTTGCGTACGCGGGTTTTAGCTTTGCACCGACAGTTTCACAAAGATCCAATTGATCAAAATTTCCATTTTCGTTTTGTCATCGATCGGGCTGAGTTTGTATTCGTCCCAATGGAAATGCGGTTCTATCACATCTTTGTATACTGGAAAAGTTTCGGAACGGAAATCCCCGTTCCATCTTCAGGCCAATTTATCACATATATACACAGCACAATACTCACAATAGCAGATTTAAGCAAATGTCTCCGCAATCAAATTTAAAAAAAAACGAAAAAGATGACTGGTTTTAAAAAGGTTTTTAAGGTATTTCAATTAGCGTTGAAACTAAAGGATTTTGTTTGCAATTAGCGCGATTTCCAAGATAATATTGCGAAAATCAAGGTGAATGAATGGGAATATGAAGGAAAATAATTTACTTAGTTTAATAATAACTACAATAAGCTACAACTCTCCATCGCTGTTGGATTGTGAAAATCCCACTTCTTAAAATCGATGAAGAGTTTTTAAATTAATCGATAGAAACTCATCAAATGTATTGGAACGCATCTCATCTTAGTGCGCTGCTAAATTGATGAAGAAATGTTGTGTCAAATATGCTTGTATTTGAAAAACCGCTACGTATCACACAGCAGTTTGGAACAAAATAATAAGTCTAAAATTAGTCCAGCATTTAGAGATGTAATACAACTTCTGACAATGTGACATGCTAGATAACATATAAGAAAACAATATAGGATTTAATATCTAAGAGTTGCGAATTCCTAGGAAAATTCTAGCACCTTAGCAGAACAGGATAGAAGAAAATTCAACCTAGAAGACTAGAGGATAGAGACATGTTAATATTACTTCTCATTTATAAATGCATCCACATAATCAAATAGAAATGCCGCCCTTAGGAAGCGTATAACATTATGCGTGATTTATACGGTAGTATGATAGTGACTTTGAGTAAGAATATTGCCCTATTAAAACATTACAGCGTGTCTGCTTTGAACATGTTGGCTTTAGGTGTTCTACGCATAGGCTATATAAATGGACACTCGTTAATAGCTATTATAAATCCGAATAAATCGTTAATATAACAGTCTTGACTACTTAAATAAAAATTGAAATCAGTGTTAGAGACTAAATGAGTCGAACTTCACAGAGAGTTGCAAGAATTTAACCTTAAATATAGGTGTCAAACTATGAGCACGAGTCGGCTAAAGGTTAATGCAGAATTTTCGGTGCAACAAAATACGTTTATTTTTACAATTGTGACCTCGCTAAGGAAACCCTGGGTGATGCCGCTCCTACAGCGTGTAATAGTATAACTTTAATTGGTGTACCGGAGCAGAAGGCAATCCCGATACGTAATTATTGTTCTGTTGAGGCCAAAGGATGCTAGGCTATTACATATTGAAGGTAAATATGAATGCGCTAGACATCTTTTGATCTCTGAAACTAACTTGGTCAACTTTAGTCATATGTTTATGTATTATTAAAGTGAATTGCATAAAAGTACAGTGCTTGGACACGCCGATGCTAAATTTAAGTCAGTTATGTTCCAGGATATTTTATTATTGAATAACATCAGGAAAATCATATGGATACTAATTAATTTCAAGCGGAGACATAGTCAATTACTAGATTTAGCTGAACACCATGAGTATCGGCATTTTCTAACTAGGAGAGGGAAGCTGCAATAGTGTAACTATACATAACTCTGCCTGTCTTATTTAATCAGTGATGAAATATAGATTTTCGTAGTTCATTTTTTAATTAACTAAATTAGTAATAAATAAAATAATATTTTAAATATTGTTGTAGCAGTGCCGCTAAATATGGCACCGACTGTCTTGTTTTATCAGTGCTAAAATGTAAATTAGTCATGTGTCATTTATTATTAAAATAACTAATCAACAAATAAACTAGTAGGCACATTTGCAATACAGAATTTAGGCGTCTAGGAAACAACATCATGTGCATGAAAATAGAACGTTTTTAATGAAGCCGAATGGGTCACTAGGAATGCAGCAAACGGGAAGCTTATAACACATAAGAAAACTTTGAATCCATATTATACGCTAAATTAGGAAAACTACTGAGTCAGCTAATGAAGCCTAAACTTGACTTTAAATGTCAGACTATTAGGACGAATAAGCTGAAGGATGATGGCGTGATAGCTTAAGATGCAATAGAATACGTTGATTACACCACAGAGCTTCCATTCAATTTCAAGTGCGAAACTCATTCGAAATAGTTTTTATGATAGGAGTAGAAAGCAACAATGACTTAAGAGCTTAATAACACCAAGATACTTCAAATTGTGGTGTCTATTCGTCTTGGTGTTTCATGCTGATTGCTTAAAAGCGCCAAGTATAATAATTTTTTAATTAGGGTTTATCATTTGTATTCAAACTAATTTAATCCCCATCTGCTTAAAATCTGCTTGGCCATGTGTTCTTATATGAGAAACTGTTAATGCTGTATTTTTAAACGAACATAGGTTGCGTGGGCGATGATAACAATTATTATAATCATGGTTGCGGTCTTGACATAAGCACCTGACCCATTAAATACTTACATATGTTAGTATAAACTAAGAATTTTATAGTGTAGAAAAGGCAATTCATCCAGTAGACCGGTTTCGTCCTTATTGATAACTCATCATGAACTGGCCGGAAATTGCCGCTGACAGGGCTCGAACCTGGGCATGTCTGGTTCGGCATCTAGTACTCAAACCACTGAGCCACTCTGCACATAGTCAATATGTGTGCGATGATTAATTTTAATCGGTTCACGTTGAATCCAGAACGATATTTATTTTTAGCCGAGGCGTAGTTTCAAAAGAAAACATGTTGAGTTAGAAATACGGTTCTATTTTCAATTAGTCTCGCATGGATTATGATTGTCTGTAATGGCGTTTGTGCAATTCATAGACAGTCACAATCACACATATATAACTTATACAATTAAAAAGTGATTGATTGCGTGAGTGTTGATAACAATTCCTGAAATCAAGTTTGCGAACTTGAGATAAACGCCAAGCCCATTGTATCTAACAATTCACACAACATAATATAATTAGTGTCATTCGCATCTTTGGGCGTGTTGGGCCCTCCACGATTATCGCCAGAACGCGTCGTCAAACTGAATAACAAAGATCAAATTGTAATGAATATACAAGGCATGAAAATTCAGATATGCAGCTCTTATTCTTAGTAGTCTTGCATACATTGTACTTGGCAGGAAATGTTGGCTGCACTATTTCTACTCGGTTATCAACATAAAATTCTCCCAGCATTCGCCACACTTTTATACTGACTATTCAATTAAGACCTCATTGATTGCAAGAGTGCTGATGAAAATTATATAAATAAAGTTTGCTAACTTAAGATAAAATTTTTATTTAAATAATTTACTTTGAATAAAAGCCGTGAATACGCATACAACTTTATTGGCTTTCGTTACACTTCTAAATTATTCAAGTATGCAATCATTGATTAAGTGATTGGCGATAACACTTATTTAATACTATTTTACGCACATGAGTTAAACGAAAATTCTTTTTTTAATCAGTCAAACGTTAAAGCAAAAGTAAAGTCAATCAGACATGCCGCCGAATTACGGCCTTCAAGATCATTATACGAACGGGGCGGAAAAGTCATAAAATAGTGTCAAACTGTAGTATACAAATATGAATTTGTATATTATCAAATTTAATGATAATGAATGTAGAATATTTAGTTTTCACATATTTAAAAATATTATTCCCATGTATGAGTTTTAAAAATATTTTATATTGTATAGAAGTCCTTTCGCTTTATCTTATCAGCTGATTTACTGAAGGAAGAAAACACATTAATAAATATTATTTAATTTCTGAATAATGTTCCACAGAAAAGATATATTTTATTCTAGAATGTTCAAATAATTGAAATGAAACCAAACAGAGACAAATATTGTTTTACATGGTTCTAGGAAAGTCCAATGGCAATGCCAGGGCACTTGTAAATTTTGTTTGCAGTTTTTGACAGGGTGTATTTATAGCAATAGCGTCCAAATAGGAAGCATGCTCACACGCCTATCCTTAGTTAAGATTGCAAAGCGTTTTGTCGTTGTGTCGCATTTGTAGAAAGACACGATATGTGATATTTCGATGAATCTTATTTTGCACACACCAAGTTGAAACGTGCTCCGAAATGCTTAAATTCAATTTTCTACTGCATTTACCTAAATGGTATTGCTGAAAGGTACAGCTCAAATTGAAGATAAGGTTGCAGTAGATTTCTGTATTTAGCACTGGGCCGAAGAGGTTTTGTGGTTGACGTTCTTAAAACCACGTCCGTTACGTAATAGGACAGTATGGGCGGTAGCACATATATCGGACGTACGAAGAAGCAATTGATAAGCAGAATCTAGCAACATTTTCCACAGAAATTGATTAACAAAGGCTTGGCACCGTCAGGAAAATCAGCTATTTCCGATCATATATTGGCAACGGGGCACCCTGTCAATTCGACCAATTTCACAATTCTACATAAAGCAAAATCAGAAAAATTATTATTTATTTATGAAGCCCTTTACATAAAACAACAAGCACCTGACCTTAATATTCAAAAGTTTCATCAACATGATATTCTTATCGACTGGCCAAGAATAACAAAATTCAACAAAAATCTACTAGTATCCAGTCAAGAACAAACAGGCCCTCGACTAGAATCAACAAACATACAATCGGATTGGCAACAAACTGAAGTGGAAATAACAGAGGCGCATACGATGACAGAAGTCTCCAAACAATGTGAGCGTTTAACACTGCAATCCACACTGGCGCTGTTACCATGTGGAAATGACAACTTTGCGCAACAAGGTGAAACGATCAACTACACTGGGAAAAATAGCACTTGTATATGTAACAGTGAACAATGCGCACAAATGGTTAATTCTCAAGCCATCAAAACAATAATGACCAGATCTCAGACATCACTTTGCAATACTGCGAGAATGACCTTTACATGCAAACACGCATACACACAAACACAAACGCATACACACTCACCAACTAGCCAAAACAAGAAACAGAAGTAAAAACGAGTCAGATTTGTTACCACTAGCATAATCAATTGAAAACCCAAAATGTATAAATATGTATGATTGTATAAGAGATGATTAGTATTCACGAAATAAATGGCCTTTATCCACTTTGTTATTTATGTGTTCTGTATTCCTAATTATAATTATACTGTGTTAAATTAAAAAGGCATGGACATTATAAAGATTATCAAAGAGCGGGGTCAGCCTTTTACCCGTAAAGAACTAAACACTTATATTGCAGCCAACTGTACGTGTGCCAAACTTCTAGAAAGAATTAAGTTCTTCAAATCGTGTTTAGAATCAGATGTTGTGCCAAAACGATTCCTCAAGCAGTGCAGAAGAAATAACCAAAAACCGACGAATAAACTTATAAGTCGCTTATTGCTCAATGGTATCGAGGCACAACCAATCAAAACTGCAAGATGCTGAGAGCATCATTCAATCACTGGGTTGTCAAATTGCAAGACTGAACGACGGCGAATACACCGCTTTCACAAAGAAGATAGAAACACTGATGAAAATAACAGCGGACAAAGAAACCAAGGACCTCACGAGAGACCTGGACAAATTTCCTACGCAATCAAAATTTCCTACGAACCCAGACGCTTTTATTCACAATTATTCAAAAGTGATCTTGTCAAAACACCAGAAAGAATTACTCTCCTTAGGAGCAAAATTCTGCGTAGTCAAGAAAAACCTAAGTGAACGTGACATTATTGACATTCAGGCTGGAACGGAAAATTTCTACAATGACTTCACGAAAAACACCGCCCCTCATGCATTCAATGGACAAGGACTGGAAGCTGAGATAGTAAGCGCACTAGAACAATACAAGAAGGAATTCAAAGGCAGCCAAATCATCACAAAACAGCACATAGACGAACTCAGAAAACTCCAATCAGACAAATCCATACGACTTGCCACACCCGACAAAGGATCAGGAATTGTTATACTTGAAGCCGACGCTTACAGGAAGGCCATGAACGATATAATAAATGATCAATCTAAATTTAAGCATGACATCAAACAGAAAGATGATTCAACGAACATCGAATCAAGAATTAATGCAATTTTGAAAAAGATGGAAAAACATGTTCTAACATCGATGGCTGACTCCGAGATTAGATCAAAACTCACAGAAGACATCCAAAAAGCAAACCCAGTCGGAACAAACACCGCAAGATTGTACGGCAAACCAAAAACTCATAAAGCCGTGACAGCCTCAGGAGCTCCCTCGATGCGGCCCATTATGTCAATGATCAACGCTCCACAGCATAAACCAGCCAAGTTTCTCTGCAAACTACTTGAACCAATACGGAGCATCATAAACGCTAACACTATCAAGGACTCCTTCGAACTAGCAAATGAATTGAAGGGGAAGAACATCCTACAGAATAAAATGGTCTCGCTTGACGTCTCATCCTTATTTACAAACATACCACTGGATAAGACAACAGAGATCTTGTGTGACCTCATCAAAAATGAGTTTTTTGACTTCCCTATAGACACCAATGAAATCAAAGACCTCATATTAGCATGTACTAAAAACGTGCAATTTACATTCGAAGGGATATACTACCGCCAGATCAATGGTGTAGCTATGGGAAGTTGCATCGCACCCATCCTGACAGATGTATACATGTAACACCTGAAAAAAACGAGCCTAAAAGGTATAATTGACCAGTGCGCACTCTACAAAAGGTATGTAGATGATATTTTGTTGTTCATCTCAGAAGCAGCAGACCCTTCCGAAATCCTCAAACAAGCAAATGGAGTCGATCCAGACATCAAATTCACTCTCGAGGTAGAGAAAGACGACAGTTTTCCCTTCCTTGACATCAAACTCACTCGAGAAGCAAACGGAGATTTGACATTGGCCATACATAGAAAATCCACTTTCACCGGACAATACATTCACTACAACAGTAGTGTGCCAAAATCCCACAAAAGAAACTTAGTAAACAACCTAGCAAACAGAATCAGGAAGATCTGCTCTGAACACAAGATTGAGGAAGAACTGGGCTACCTCAGGAAAATTTTGCTAATGAACAACTACCCAGAGCGTTTCATTGATGTCAACATCAGACCACGGCAGATTCGTACTAGAGAGGATACCGTCAAGCAGGTTTTCCTAAACTTACCATTTAGAGGCGACGTACCAGCCTCAATAATTGCACGGCGGCTGAATAGAATAACTAAGGACAACTTTCCCAGTGTTAAAGTTAATATGACATTTAGTACACAGAGAATCATGAGGTTGGATGCCAAAGATCAATTGACAATTCTCTCCAAATCATTCATAGTCTACAAATTCTCATGTATGTGCGGTAGCACATATATCGGACGTACGAAGAAGCAATTGATAAGCAGAATCCAGCAACATTTGCCACAGAAATTGATTAACAAAGGCTTGCCACCGTCAGAAAAATCAGCTATTTCCGATCATATATTGGCAACGGGGCACCCTGTCAATTCGACCAATTTCACAATTCTACATAAAGCAAAATCAGAAAAATTATTATTTATCTATGAAGCCCTTTACATAAAACAACAAGCACCTGACCTTAATATTCAAAAGTTTCATCAACATGATATTCTTATCGACTGGCCAAGAATAACAAAATTCAACAACAATCTACTAGTATCCAGCCAAGAACAAACAGGCCCTCGACTAGAATCAACAAACGTACAATCGGATTGGCAACAAACTGAAGTGGAAATAACAGAGGCGCATACGATGACAGAAGTCTCCAAACAATGTGAGCGTTTGACACTGCAATCAACACTGGCGTTGTTACCACGTGAAAACTTTGCGCAACGAGGTGAAACGATCAACTATACTGGGAAAAATAGCACTTGTATATGTAACAGTGAACAATGCGCACAAATGGTTAATTCTCAAGCTATCAAAACAATAATGACCAGATCTCAGACATCACTTTGCAATACTGCGAGAATGACCTTTACATGCAAACACGCATACACACAAACACAAACGCATACACACTCACCAACTAGCCAAAACAAGAAACAGAAGTAAAAACGAGTCAGATTTGTTAC
>JAQBSW010007125.1:0-43200 GCA_029291075.1 Eudiplozoon nipponicum
AGGGTGCGTTATTTAGGGACTACGCGGCGTGGTCTGCCACGATGACGTGATGAAGCTTGAGACTGTGTTAGGGGAACGGTCGTGGAGTATGAGCTCTAGGTGAAGGGGAACCCTTCAAATCGGGAGGATGTCAGCAGGACTCTGGAGGAAGGGGCGTCGCCGAGGATGCCGCCGTAAAGGCGTGACTAGATGCAGGAGGGGGAGTGGTGTCCGGCTGAGGACTCTGAGCTTTCTCTATAGTCCTTTGTAGTAGCGTGCAGTCACGCTTTAATTTGACTTTGCCAGACGATAATAGGGGCGATTGCAATTTAAGATGACTAAGCTCATCGTCTGACAGTCTTTCATGCGAGGACAGAACAAAGGTGCGATATTTTTCCGAAGAGACCTCTTTAAGGTGATTGAAGTTATCCCCTAGTTGCCTGATGAGATCTGAAGCCAAATCGTCCTTTGAGAGGGGGGTGCGTGGAGACCAGAAAAAGAGGTTTCGCTTTCTGTGGTTCCGTAGGGCAACCTCCCTAGCTACACCATTCAAAAACTCATCTGCCTGACGCAGTAGATGGGGCTGTAGGATGGAGATCGAAAGGTTGCCAGTCAGTACTCCAAACAGTCCAGTGACATCCGCCATTTGTTGCTGGAAGTCCGCAAGATAGGAGATAAGTTTTTGAGTTAAGAACGGGGAGATGGGAGCTGGCAATAAAATCTGGTTCATGGTGGAGTGAGATAGAAAAAGCAAATATAGTGTAGATTACGATAAAAGAGAGGAAAAGAGTGGGTATTATAATGTCTATAAGAAACTGGAAAATCGGGTGAGCTAAGAGTAGATCCTTGGTATATGTAGGCAAATTCCAAGAAAATTGTGTAATTAAATTCCAGGTGTATCCTAGAGATGAAATCAGACAAGAAATCACGAGAATCTAAAAATAAAAACAAAATGAAACTCGATATTCTTTTAAAATTAGAGAATTATTGGAAACCACAAGCACGCCCTCTCCGGTCGTTGCGTATTCTGTAAGTAATCATACAAAATTGTTAAAAATGTGTAAGCCTGATCTCTGTAATTGTTGCTTATCTCACTATGAGATTACTTATTCTTTTAGCGCTTAGTAAAATCGATGTTATATTTTGTTCCGTATTTACATTTTTTCTATGGGAATTCAAATGTGATTCTAAATAATTGGTTGGACTTTGTTCTTTGTTTTAAACAGTTTTCACGGGTATGGTAGAAGACACCACATTTGAAGTATGGTGATTTAAAGTGTTCGTTTTTAGAGACTGTCTTTTGAGAACGCAACTTGGGCATTTTATTTGAATCAAGGCTTCTCGGAGTGTGGAAAAGGCAATTCATTCTGTTGACAGGTTTCGTTCTTTTTGTGAATTTTTCATGTACTACATAGAATTTGTCACGAACTGTACTTGAAGAGTTCTCATTGTGAAAAAAACGATGTAATGGACGAGTTGCTTTTTGTATTTTCCACGATACTTAGCTTATGCTGAGAAATTTACATATAATGGGATTGGTATTTATATATAGCTCGCAGCCTTGATTTAAATCATTGTAGATCTCTATTTATATAATGTTAAAATCCTATGTTAGAGATAGGTCAATTTGGAAGTCGATGGTCGTATTATCTGCATAGTTGATTAACTTTACATGTTTTATTACTTCATTTTTGAGAGAACATATTATGTATTATTAAATTATGTATTAATTTGATTGTCAGAATATATCTATAACACATTTGTTACCTTATCTGTGTTGTGACTAGTACAGGATTGTACCCAGTTCCACTTTCCCGTGGAAATGTTTCTGGACTTTTTTCCGGATCCCTTCATCAGTCCACAGTTAATGAGGTTTCATTAATTAGGCGCACGTTTAAAATGTTTCTTTTTGTATATAACTGGTAAATATTCATTTAAATATAATTGCATAACCATATACATCCATTTAAGTGGAACAACAGTGATTAGATATAAATTTATACTTTGCACGCGTCAGACTAGTTTCTTTAATTTTATCATGTGAAATATTGAAATCGCAAGTAAACACTGTGGAGCTAATTAAAATAAATCAAAAAGTAGTAAATACATGCCAGTTTAAGTGATCGAAATGCTAGTAAAGTAAAAGAATTAATTAAGATATAAAGTATAATAAAGGAAAACCATAAAAGAAAATTGTATGAATTCCATAACGAAAGAATGGAAACTGTAAGAAAATTAAATAATTAATGTTGTAGAGGCTCCATACCTATTGTTATCTGAGAACCCCATAGATGCCAGATCGTGTTCAGTCTTTAATTGTATAATAAAATCTGACAAGCTTGAGCTCTCATTCACATCTGTTTGATTTATACCTGACATATCTGGTGCTAATTTGCTAGTGTCCTCAAAATTAAGATCAGCTTCCATGTCAATCGTACTTTATTATTAATTTGTTACTTAATGTTAGGCAATCGGAATGTGAAACCTTTCACGTTACAAAACACCCGAACAAATAACCTAGAAAGAAATAGACGTGAAAAACATAATTATTAAATTACCTGTTCCAGAACGTCCCAAATATGTACGATAAAAGACAATTTTTTAGCAGGAATACATTGTGAAAATCGAGTAAGCGTAAAATGGAGGAAATGAGATAAATGCAGCACGCCGAGTTTATTACAACCAGTCACGTATTGACAACCGAAACTGAAACTGCGCACAATTCAAAGTCTATACACTGTCAAGTATTTAAAAAACGAACGTTCTAGAAAAATAAACGAATTTCTTTTTAAATAAAATTCGTTTTAATCAGCCAAGGTGGTTTAAATTTATCAGTTATTGTCACTTTAATTTTGTCGGAGGAAATATCTTCCTCCACAAATTGTATGAATTCCATAACGAGAGAATGGAAACTGTAATAAAATAAGAATAATTAAGGCATTAGATTATTAATACGTGCTCAACCCAATAAAAACCCTAAATTAATGTATATGATATTATAACAGATAAAAGATGAAAAAAAGATGGTCACAACTGAACTAATTTGTTACTAGGTTCGCAACACCTAATAAATACTTGCATATATATTAGTTCTCCGCAACAAACAGTATTTAAGATGGAATTTTGACGGATGGCTTTGCAAACAGTTGACTAAATAGTGGTAAATTCATACGCCCCTGAATAATCTCATCTTAGTTCTATATTTTAGTCGTTTAAATTTGATAGTTCCACATTTCGATTGTTGCAGTCGTGCTTTCCTATCACTGGTGAATGCTGTGTTCGAAATGGGACATAAATATCTCTACCTTTGTTTCATTTATAATATCATGTCATGATTTCATTTCAATAGATTCCCCAATCGATCTCGTGGTTCTGTTGCGACCGCATATTGCTATGTGTCTAAAATAGTTCTAATTATTTTTGTCAATACTGCACTGAATGACGAGCAAGATTAGGCCTAGTAATGTGTCCACACATACACGCAGTTCAGTGTTCTTTTATCGTGATTTCGCGTACTGTTTCACACATAAATGAGACTACAGTCTTTGAAAAGGATATCATGCATTTTAAAGATGTCTTAATTAAAAGAATTTGTCTCAGTAACTAAACTCAATATATAACTATTTGTAATTAGCAGACCAATCCTTACCTCAGCTATCTCAAATTCCCGGTATACATAATCTCATCTCGTATGCAGAATATTGTAGGGGAGAGAGACAGTATCGAACCTTTCATTATTTGTTATAGCTGTATTGCTACTATGTCACGGTAATCAAAATTCAAAAATGATAAAACTAAAATCTTGACTGTCATATACTGTATTTTATTTAAAGCCGGGAACTCTAATGTATACAATGGTGTATGAGGTATTGCGCACATAGTAACAAATTAGTTCAAATATGGAGCAGCAAGTTACCTAGATGGAAGGAGAGTGAATGACATAGTGACGCTTAGGTCAAAGATTAAAGAGAAAAAGTTAGAGAGAGTATGGACAAATTAAAAGTTTTCAGAAATAATAGTAAGCACAATGCGAAGTTAATCAACTCTTAGAAATAATTGCATAAGAATATATGCTCATATGACTAAAATAATTCATTATGTCTATATACATATATATCTAAATATAATATCGTAACACCTTCATATATATATATATATATATATATATATATATATATATATATATATATATATAAATAGAGAGAGAGAAAAAGGACCACTGATAATTATTAAATATGAATAATTTCTATTCTTATTATATATTTATTTATTACGTTAGTCACACCTTATATCAATATATAAAATACATGTCAATATGTATAAAAACATATATAAAATATAAGCAACAGTGTGAGTCAAATGTCTCTTATCTAATGTCCTATCTACTAACCCTTGCTAAATCTGTATACCCTCTTCTGGAATATTTTTTTATTGAGAAAGATAAGTATATAGGAATTGATATTGATACAGTTCATTGGCAATCAGTATTCTATAAGCGAGGTTTTTTACTTAGGTTCCCACTTAATTCAGGTTCCGCAGCCTCATGTTTTCTGACCGTAGAAAATGCTTCATTAAATATTGGGCCCAATGATTTTTCTACCGATGTTACATTCATTACACCTTTTCCTGATTTTATTTCAAATGACTCTCTAATTAGTCTAGTTAATCTGTTGCGGTTGCATAACGCGATGCGTTTACATCCCTCCCAGTCTATTTCATGACCCGTTTACTTCGAATGCCTAGCTAGGTCTGATTTTTGAATGTGTCCATATTTGCAGGCTGTCTTGTGTTCACCTATACGAACCTTTATAGGTCGCATGGTTTCGCCTATATACCTGAGATTACATTCTTTGCAAGGTATCGCATATACTCCTGATGTCACGAGGGGTTCTACTCTTTCTTTTTGGTTAGGTAGTTTATTGCCTATAGTAAGCGATTGTCTTAAAACTGTTTTAATATTGTATTTAGCTGCTATTATTCTAATTTTTTTGCTCAATTTCGAATCAGGTAATACCATAATTTTATGCTCCCGTTTTCTGACCGTAGAAATTGAGAAACTTATATTTTTTTTACAGTGTTCTTTTCGAAATGTGAAATAAATAGAGCACATCCGTATGCTCATCATCTCCATAATATACCAAATCTTCATTTTACTGCATTCCGCTATTAACCTGTGTTCATTAAGAAAACCTCAAAAATAATCTCGGGCTTCAGGTATCAGTATATATGCGTACATGAATATCACATATAAGCTCGTCATAATGTCGTCTTCAACTAGTGCACATTTAGCAAAATTTGCAACTAAATGATAAGAATTCATCAATGTATCATCATTATTTACGTCATAGAGACAGAAATTTTATTTCGTGTTGAATGCTGTACATTAACAATTATTCTTAATGGCATACCATGTTTATGCATTTTTACCAAACGATGAATTCTGTCTACAACTCTCTCTTTGTATGAGCATGTTGCCGTGTGTCAATTCCTCACTAACGTTCAAAATATTTATCACAATTTTCGATTGCTCTTGCAGCCTATCAATTGATTCTTTGTTATTTTAGTGCATAAAACAGTTTTATTTAACTGTTCTAATATCTTAGGATTATAATCGGACTGACTAGTCAGCATTGTGGTTCCTCCTTTGTCTAATGTTATAAATATAATATTGTTCTGTGGTAACACAATTATGAGTCGTTGAATTTCATATAATTTATATTTATAACATTGGCGTGTTAAAATAATTGAAGCAACGTCTAATTTAAATTAAACCGTATCCATGTTTAAAAGCAAAAGTGCTGCTTTCGCAGTCTCTGTAATGACTTTATTCCTATGTGATCTCTCATTTAGAATTGCTCATTTCAAACTACTGTTAAAAAATTCAAGTGGATTTGCATTAAAGTTCGTTGTTGACAGTTTCACTATAAAGTTGGCTACGATTTAACTTGTATTATCGAATAAAGATCTCTAAATTCCAAAACCATCCAATCTTCTATCATATATAATTCTGACTTTTCTCATTTCTCTTTTACGAGCCCTACCGTTTAACTAATTTAGAAATTTGAAACCATCGGAATGCGAAATATAAGATAATATCGATCTTTCGCTTTCAATTTCAAAGTTCAAATTTACGTTTATCTAAATCGCGAACCCATGTATTCATAATATTTACACAATGATCATGTATAAGGTACATATGATAAACATCTAAATGAAACGGAACTGTAAGTCTAAAACATCTAGCATTTATGTAAAACGAAATGTTCGACATTATCCTTACTGTTTGCTGCTTAGTATACAGCTTGACGGTATTGATTGTGTTTTACATTATTTTTTAAAGAAATAATTTGCTACGATTCTAAGTCTTGCATAATTACCCAATCTGTATTTTGACAGAAGTTGGATTTACCTCAGTTCCTCTATTTAGCAGCAATTTTTAGTGACTCCTGCCCGAGTCTCTATATTATTAGCGTGCTTATCACAAAATATAAAGGCAAACCTTGGGCAGTAAACTTCATAATCAAAAAGAAAACGTTTCACCCTTACATAGATAAGAAGTATATGAATTGTATGCGCGGGTGGTGGTAACAGTTCTTTAAATAAAGCTTGTGATCTCGAAGTAAACCCTGATCCCATTGTATTTATCCAGTCGTCGAACAACATAACAAGTGCGTTTCGGCTGGTGGTAGTGTTGTTATGTTGTTCGACGACTGGTTAAATACAATGTGTTCGGTGTTTACTTCAAGCTCGCAAACTTGATTTAAAGAATTGTTTCATGTATGTTATTAAAATCATGCATCAAATCAAGGTAAGACAAGAATTCACATCTGTATCTAAGCATGGAGGTGTTACTAGATATGATTTTGATTGGCATTCAGTGGAGACTAGCCTCACAATCACCTAAAAAGATTTTAGATGCATAATGATATGCAGTTGTAACAGAACGGCGGAATTCATTAGTAAATCTTTTGAAGTTAAATTAAAATATGTTATTATGAATAAGTATTCGGTGGAAAAATCGCTAAACTCGATTTGTAACACAGCATTAACTAATGATAGTAAACAACGAATTCGGGAATCGGAATGGAAAATTAGCTTCAGCTAATGACTAATAATTTGTGGGCTTATAAATGTACTACTAGTTAATTACCTGGTCATATGTATAAATTAAATTATTTAAATAAAATTTCACACTTGATTTATTAGTTTGTATCTATATTTTGTGATAATTTTGAACTAATGAAAAGATCCTAAAAGAGCTTCGTGAATTTAAAACCGAATAAAAGAACTAGAGATAATCTTTCGTTATTCTCGACATACATTAGTTAATTTGCAGTAGACGTTATCAGACGGTTAATAACTCGAATGATATAGCATTGCAACTTAAATGCGCTTTAAATCACATGGTGAATACACGTCTGCAATTGCGCAACATGTTTTTGGAATCTCACACGTATGTTCTCCAGACACAGTATTTAAGAAAATTACTAAATGCTATAACAGAATGGACTTAGCCACATACGAAGATTTATGGATACGAAGACTGCAGCCGGATTTATGCAAACAGAAAAAGCTTGTTCGGGCACTGAACTTGAACTGGAGGCGATGCACGTAATTGATTGTTTGTTACCTTACTTCACACACTCCCCATCTTTACAATTTTATATTTTGTTTTTCCTTTGAATATATATATAATTTTAAAAAAGTTGATAAAGAACTTTTTCTTGTATCTAGTAGAATTTCTCTTCGATTTTTGCACATGGTAAGGGTACTATGAACAATTTATTAATTTTCACCACAATTACCATATTATTAAATATTTATTTAATTGTTAAAATATGCAGTTACATTTATTTTAGTCAAAGCTAATTTATAATGCAAAATTAATTTTACAATCATATGCTTTTTCGATAATGCTAAGAGGAAATGGATTCTGATGTCGGTGAAAATATCACTACGAATATTTGGATGATAATCTTTATAATTTTATGATTTTGTATTCTAGATTATGAAAGTTACTCATTTACATAGTTGTTCATTAGGATATATGATATGTGCTTATTCGCGTTTATTGAAAATTATTTTAATAATATTTATAACACTCAAATAAAGCGGGTATTCAAAATGCCATAAATTGATATAGGTTGGATTTTTACAAAAATCCGAAGAAATAGCGAATTCTTCTTTCTTTATTTGGTCAGGAGAATGTAGTTTAGCAGAATATAAAGTGCAACATGCCACGTGATTCACTTCTCAGTCATTATGGAGCGCTAAATAAGTTTATATGGAGATTATACCTCATGCGACGCATTTTATGGTATAAACTGTAATGAGATAAGCGCTATGAAGTTGTCAGGAAACTATTAAATAATGAAATAAAATTCACGTCGTAGATTATTTAAAATAAGATTTGCGTTTCAATGAGCTCGCGCGACTTTGACTAAATATCACAACAGAAAAAAGAATTTCAACTTAATATATTTGGATTTTATAATTCCCAATATTATTTTGAAGCCTTAAATTTGACCTTTCACGGACCAATTGTTATGGATAGATGTTATTCATATATACATGTGATTAACTGCATGAGTTTTAAAAACATAAGAAGCAAGGGGATTGCTATACTGCCAGTTTAGAAACAGGGCGGTATTCTGTACTGCATATGCGTCGTAGATGAAAGCATATTTTTTGTGCTTTACAACGTCTGCAATTTTAATCATATAAAACGTATTTCCGGTTGAATCATACATTCCTTTATGTTTTATGCACTTTGATCTCAATTACTTGTTTTATCTTATCAGACGTCAGTTTAAATAAAACATGAAAATTATTTTTTTTGTTTTATTGTCGCTAGACGTGAAGAATTTATTGACGTGATTGTACAGTGCAAAGATGTCAACATCAGTGCTCACCGAAATGTGCTAGCATTACATTCTGATTCTTTAAAATCGAAATTTTTGGCGAACGCTGAGACGCATCTTCCATTAACGATTGACTTGCCGGGTCTAGAGCCTCCTTCCGTAGGTAAAGTGATCGATTTCATGTATACACACCGTAAGTTTATGAGTAAATTTTAGTAACATTAATTTTTATAGTCCAGTTTCATGGATTAATCATTGAATTTAAACCTTTAAAATTATATTTATACGGATAATTTTTTCTGTGTTTAATAAGTTCCCTGTGTTTTTCTAACTCAAATCGAACGTAATCATTTAAAATTCAAGAAGTGTTTCAATAATTTTCACTTTTTGAGGAGCTAAAATCATTTACAGTGACAATCTGAAGAAAATTGTGAAGCTCTGTAAGTTTTGAGACTATTTCCTAAAGGAAACAGCTAACAAGAACGATTATTTTTTCTTCAGTACATTTTAATAACACATTATATCGAATGGAAAAAAATATTTTCCGTAAATAATTGGTTTTGACTCTTCTATTAAAGTGGGTTCGTTTGTAATGAAACATATTGAACTCTTCGTATAGCACCATTAATTGTCTCGATCTGATCTTAATTGACTATATATCCATTCATCCAGGCGCATAACTTAACAGTGCTTCTCCAAAAATGAAGATTTCACTTCTCGATTCATATTGTGAAAAAATATTTTAAAAACATTTTTTACTTAATTTAATTCAATTTTGAGCCTTATGCTAAAATCACTTGAAAGTAAAGGAATTTGATATTCATTTAATCCAAGTGTAACCAAAAGGTGAATTTTGTTTAATTAGATGGAATACGCCGCTAATAGTTGTTTGCAATATTTGACCACTATAAAGAATAATTTTTAATACATTTTCGAAAATGCCTGTTAAAGATGTCATTTAGTGCCAACTATATAATTTTTTGTCAGTAATCCTTTCAGGAAAGTCACTTTTATATATCTATTTTGCGATTGGTCTTTAATTTGGTTGATTATAAAAAAATTGTGCTGGTTTTCCTCGCCTTGACAGCAGAATATTTTGGTGAGGTGATATTTGGATAGTTGCTTTTAGATGTGGTTGAAACTCTGCTGATAATAGTCTACAAATTACCAAGAGTATAACACAAATTAAAACAAAGTCGATATAAAAATCCGTCTGTCTGTATAATCATATTCAGGATTATGAATACTCATGTACGTAAAGTAGCCTTACTTTCAGCCTGTTTGCAAAATCGTCTATTTATAAATTTATATTAATATAGTATTTGATTTGATACAAAGAATATCGTCCCAGTTTGTGCAACATCACCGACAGAGAAATAATGAGCAAAAATAATTTTAATAGGTAAATTGATAATACAAAAAAACATACGATATGGAGTTGCTCAATCACGGAATCAATACATGCACTACAACTTTGCCTTCAGGAAAAAATAAAACTTGGTCGGATTAGGAAAAGTTATTTTTTTAATTATATTTACTCGGATTATTAAAAACTCTTTCTAATGCACATTGTAAACCAATTATCAAATTAGGAAGTTTATAAATTAATATATAAAGATGTCATTTTTCCTTTAAATATGATATACTTGGCACCCCATTTATATATATATATATATAGAGAGCAGTATATATATATATATATATATATATATACTCTATAATTAGGAAAACACAAATAACAAAGTGGATAAAGGCCATTTATTTCGTGAATACTAATCATCTTTATAATATATATAGAGATATATATATATATATATATAGAGAGATATATATATATATATATGTATATATATAAGATATATGTCCAAGCATATGCATGCCCATAGATTTTGCACCAGCAACATTATATATATATATATATATATATATATATATATATATATATATATATATATATGTGTGTGTGTGTGTGTGTGTGTGTATGTGTGTGTGTTTGAATCTATATATGTATATATAGAGCTGTTGTTGGTGCAAGTCTATCGGCATGCATATGCATAAATATAATCTTTTTTGTCAAACTTATAATTAACTTTTCACAGTACATCACAAGATTTTAAACCAAGCTAATGAAGCAAGTTATTAGATAATTTTTTAATCTTGTGATTTACTGTTTACTGGCAAGGGATGCCACCAGGGGCATTTGAAATAGTTTCAACGAACAATAAGAAACCGTAACTCATTCTTCGTTACTCACAACAAAGATCAGGTAACTTTGGTAAAACAAATTTCGAAATCGTTTTTCTTTTGTATATTATCTTTTTGAATTTTTTTATTTGGCTATATGCTAATTTTAACGAGTGCGGCCGTGAGGAAATCAATCAGTGGAGACTCGAACTGTCACTCAAATGAAATAATTCGAGCTTTATGGCGAAGAGAGCTAGTAGAAAACTTATAAATAACTATACTGACAGAAATCGCCGGCCTATGGTTCATAAATGCGATATATGCCTGTATTTATACTTATGCATTAACAAATGTACACACTTTGCAGGTATGAAGGTGCGTGATTCTATTTGTATGTATGAATTCATATATCTTTATATGTGTATATGTGTATATGTGTTTACGTTTGCACGTATCCATTTGTTTATGTATATAAGTTTGAAAGTATTTAATTCTGTAGGCATTAATTTTTTTTATAAATGTGTATGTGCGTTTGTTTGTTTTATATATTTGTGTGTGTATTTATGTATGTATGTTTAGCTATGTATTTATGTTCATATATATATATATATATATATATATATATATATATATATATATATATATAATGTATTTACGCACATTTATTAGTCTATACAATTCTGTGCTTATTCTTTTGCTTTTATGTATATATATATATGTGTTGTTCTATATGTATGTACCCATATGCGTTTTCATGCTTGTCTGCACGTACTTATGTGTGTGCCTAAATTAATGTATGATGAGACGTTTATATAGGGATGAGTTGGACGTTGTTTGAGAATTATCCCTAATGCGTACTGGTTAGCTACATTGATCTGTAACGACGCACTAGTTTTTGCTGGTTTGTAAGAGAGCAATTACGAACTATATTCATGTCGAAATATATGCTTATGTTTGCTTAAAATTATTGCGCAAAATTGAATTAAACACCATTCCCCTACCAAAACTAGACGTGCAGCAGAAAAATTCTCGTCCGGTGCATTTATTGTTGAATTTTTATTTTCCGTAGCTGTTATTTGAATTGATTGAAATTAAACTGCATTTTAAAATAAAAACGTCTAGTTGTTGTTCTATGCCCGCATATACTTACATAGCTATAATTCTGAATGCACAATCCTCATTCAATTATGAAAATTTGTTTGCAATGGTTTTTCTTACTCTTTAAAATTTGTGCTGTTAATTTTCAAATTGGTTAATGTTTATGAGACTATTGTGTGTGAGTTGTAGGATTTAAATTTTTATTTTAGCTTCTATCTGCAGATCTATTTTTTCTTGCTTTTTGAAATGAACATGGAAGGTCAAAACGTGTCGGTACGTACGTATGTAAGCAGAACCTTATGGTGGGTTCAAGGTGAGTCTGCTAAAGATGCTGAATTATGCAGATCTCTACACTGAACAATGTTCGGCTATAGACTCCTACATAGTTTCGCTGATTCAAAAGTCTTGTTTAGTGAGAGTACGGTGTGACGTGATTAATTGCGCTACTAATATGAATTTCAAGAATTGTTTTATGTTTCAGGCTTTTAGATATTGGTAATCTATTTTGTAAATTTCGCTTAAACTGTACAAATCACTGTCCGAGAAGTACCGATAAATTATTTCAAATTTGCATGATTCCATAAAGTACTTAGCCGAAGCTGGAACTCCATACTTAGAATTTTAGCTAATAGACACTAGAATTTCGATATCAAAACAAATCGCAAGCAGCAATTTCGACTTTGTCTGCCAATCTTAGACACGGGAAATATTAAAAATAAAATGACATTCCTGTAACCTAGAGATTCGATGATATTCCGAATATCAATATTTGTTGAGGCATGGGACCGTCAGTATTTACTGGAACAAGCTGCTCAACATTCGGACAGCTAATGTAATGCTCAAATAAGGAAGTTTGAATAGTTCGATTTTTTATGAACATAAAACATTAAATGCGTCTTAAATCAAACATTTGATGAATCTATAGACAAATTGCATGTAACAGCCCTGGTTTAAATAAACGTTTAGACTTTTTAAATCAAGTTTTCGAACCTGAAGCAAACAAATATTCCACTGTATTTAGCTAGTCAGCGAACAACATAGCAAAACAACCGTTAGACACAGGCACTGATGCATTTCAAACTTACATGATCATCATCAGAGTACGACGCTAAATAGACTAGCAAGGATCAAACCGCAATGCATATAAACGAAAAGTGGTTCTCACCCCTACTAGTCCCGCCTACATTATACTTCACTGAAAATATCGGTTACACAATTTCTATTTATTTATGAACATTAATTTTTTTTCAGCTTTCGTCACAATTAAACAATTATTGACTGCGCGCATGTTGGTAACAATTCTTTAGGTCAACTTTGCGAACTGTAAGTAAATACCAATCCCATTGTATTTAATAAGTCGGCGAACAACAGTAAAACTACCGTCATTTACATGTACTGACGCAATTCGACCTTGCATGATCATTATCAAAGTACGATAGCAAACTGACTAGCAATGATAAATCCGCTTATCATATATATATATATATATATATATATATATATATATATATATAGAGAGAGAGAGAGAGAGAGAGAAATCAAGATTTTATTGACCTATGTGTGCTATATTTCTTATTTCCTAGTGGAGCTTGTGAGTTTTATTTGTGACAATGGCTAAAATCTTTTTTTTTTGCTTTGTGGCTAACACAGTTTTGACCATTGCAGGCGTGTATGAACTGACTCTTAATCATTTCGCGTGATTGTCTTTTAACCGCACAATTTTTTAAAATTTATTTTATGGCGATGCGATGCATAGATTTAATTATCCTCTGGACAACTTTTAACTAAAATAGATTATGTCGCATTAAGTAAAAGATGGTTTGATTTCTTTCAAGTCTTCCGTTGGTTTAAATCATGGGTTTCAACTATAACTATGCACTTATTTGTTGCATACTTGCACTCACATTTGTCGGAAAGTTAATTAACACTAGGCCTCAAATCGATTTTATCAAACTCGATCAACTTTCTTTACACCAACAGTAAGATTTCTATAACACAAAATTGACTTATTTTGAACGTAAGTATTCTGAAGCACTATGGTCATAGATAAGGTACGTTATGCATAACGCGGGTACATCCGTATGTGACATTGTTGGTTCCTGTATATTTAGTCATTGGGTTTCTGATAATTTTGCCAAAATTCACGAAACTAGACCATAAATTTTTGTTATTCCGGCTAATACTAATGTTTGAGACGCATTAGGCGTCATATCCAACTAATTCTAGAGCCAATCCCTAATTTATCGGGAAAGAAAATTTTAGAGATGTGATAAACTCTCGAATATATTAACAAACCAAAAAGAAATATTCCGCAAAAAACATGTAATAGTAATATTATTCTGATAAACGGTAAAATGTGATGTCTTTATCCGTTAGCGGAACTCCTCAAATATCATTTCTCTTGGCCAGCTGCATCAATGCAGATCCTTGAAAATATGCTCTTATCAACAATGTTTGATGCTAATTACGACCCACCGTCAGGTTAGAAATATAGAATGCAGCCTAGCTAGTAAACGTCACAAAGCTGCAAATTCAGATTATTTATTAACAACTTAACTTGACTTGAATTTTGACGGGATAACTATTCTTTTTCGTACAATTTGTAATCAGGAGACGACAAGAATTGCATCAGGTGAGTACAATTATTCCCATTTTCAAAATAGGTAATCGTAATTCGTTAGATTACCATCGTAGCATTGATTTGACTACAGTAGTATCCAGGTTATTCACTTTTATTAATTTTCGCTGTCTCAATACATACTTTATTCCGGCCTGAACGAGGTTGTACAGTTTATATATTTACCTTGGGACAATTACTTGAATAGTAACTTGCATATAATCGTCCAACAATAGCTGTATTTCTAAACTTCTGTGTGCATTTTTTGAATGCATCGCAATGCTCGATTAAATATTCTATCCAGAAATGGCATTTACGCTATTTTTAATATTAAAAGAACTCTACAAAACAAGTTTGATAGGCTTAGATATCTTGGTAGCTGTATAAATAGCACGGGCCGTAAGAATGACAACATGTACATGATAATTGCAAAGGCTAGATTAGCTGTATCCAGCCTTAGCAATTTATGATTAAATTAAAGTATCTCGCTTTGCCTTAAATAACGTGTGTACGATGCATCTCTACGTGCAGTTTTGTCATACGCTAGTGAGATCTGGACCTTTTGGTTTGAGGATTTTCGGCCCCTACAATCATTGTGCTACCGTTGTCTGCGAAGCATAGCCACAGTATATTACAAACAATTAAAGATCGTCGTTGATATTCGAAGACCTACTTTTGCATCCATAAACTAGTGCTTGTCGTTAGACAAGCAAATTTCATTCCCTCAGGTGTGCTGGCTCTGTCACATTTTACGTATGCCTACAATTAAAATGCCCAGTAGAACATTCTCTCAGCCAAATCATGATTGGTGTAAGATATAAAGAGGACAGATTTTGACATGCTAAATGATGTCAACCACAATCAAACTAGTTTATATACGACCAGTTCACCTATCACGATTTAGTTGGTGTTTAGGTGGCCAATGTTCAATGTGTTGTATAAGTTTGTCTCTCTATCTCGACTGGATATATTCTTCGTTAAATTATTAATCTTTTTTCTTTTCAGTGTTTTAAATCTCTTTTTGTTTTTCTCATTCCTCAAATATAAGTTATAATAATGGCAATCTTTTGCACAGGCATTTTTGTCTAAATTATAAGAGCTTGGGCCGTAGTTCATCGGATTCTTTACACTCGGAGGCGTTCTTTTCTAAATAAAGAATTTTTCATGGTTTGAATGTCTTTTTATAGTTGTGTTGCGCTTCTTGGTGCCAGGTTAAAAGGGAACAAATTCTAATTTAGTTTGAGGTACTTAAATATCGACAATGGTAAAGCGATATTCGAAAGCCCTCTACTGTGTTTTCCTTTATCTCGATGCTGATGCACTACAAAATAAAATAGAAAATTATGTTTACGGGGTTTTAATTATTTTATCAATATTAAATGCACTTTTGAATTCTTTAAAGAAGCGAAGCATGTGCTAATACAAGTTTAAACTAATATCTTGGTAAACAATACTCCGAACGTTCTATTAGACGGACTGCAGAATATCGCCAGAATCTGCCCATCAAAGTTGATGACTCAACGTTCCAATATTTTTTTACTGAGAAATGAAACATATTTTGTGATGCACCAATATCTTCAATTCAGAGGCGTTGCATTGAGAATTTTTGATTCATCTCGTATAGATAACGTTTCCATATACTGATCAATCTTCCAGCTTCCGAAATTAATGATAATTCGTTCAGAAGAGTGTTGACATGCTGCTCTTAGTCATTTTAATTTAAAATATAGCAGAAGCAGAGCAAGAAGGTAACACAAAAGATTTAAAAACACCAATTTTTACGTAACCCTCTGTATCACCAATGACATGAAGAAAACACTTCCGGAAAGCTAGAAAAATGAGAATGTCGACAGCCTACGTAAAATTCTTGTCGATTAACCATATAACTTTAAAACAAGTTATTTGAATAGGTACAATTATATATGTACTGCAATGATTATCAAACTCTTAAAAGGTAAATCTCTATTTGCAAAGGTATGTAAGCTAAGGTATTAGGGCTCAATTTCTAAACGTGAGACAGTCGATTGCTTACGTAGAAATATAGTCGATCTACTATATATTTTCGAAAACAACTTATGAGAATAATTCGAAATCTTCACATAAAGCTAGATATTGCAATAATTGCCAACATTCGGAAGACCACCTACTTTCAGTAGGTAAAACCCTGCTGACGAAGCCATTAGAGCACAAGCGTTTGGTTCAGTTTCTCAGTATAAGGTTATCGATTTCCTACGTATTTATCGGGCAGACGTATTATATATAATTAAAATGTTTCTTGTTAGAATGGCTATATATTTGCACAAATTATATATTGCATTAATGACGAACTTTCAAAGAACTATGTAAATCCCTATTGACAGTCATAAGAGCACATGTAGTAGGGCTTAATTTGCATAGATGTTACTGTCAATGGTCTACTCACTAATCCAGCCGACTTGCAATATATATTTAAATAATGCGAGTTGAAAAAATGATATTGTCGACGTTTTTTTTTGGGTATCTAGCACACTTCGAATGTTTAGCATAAGACGCAACTTGGTGGAAAGCTTTAAGTCACACACAACGCTAGATAGTTCTGTAACTAGCAACCTTCGGAAAACCGCTTTCCTTTACAGAGTATATCCCTATTGACAAATCAAACAAAGTAAAGATTGTAGAGCTCAATTCCTAAAGATCAAACTGTCGACGGCCTACGTAAAAATCTTTCTGGCGTTCTATGTTTCTTTTTTAGAATAGCTATAAATGTACACAAAGATATATATTGCATTAATTATCATCCTTCGGAAAATCGCATTTATTTAGTAGGTAATTCCCTATTAAAAAAGTCATGAGAGCTCGTGTATAATGACTCAATTTCTAATTGGCCGATAATTTCGACGCTAACATATATAACTTCTCAGTCTGATCCGAACGAAATGAACCGGAAGGCAATGGATCTCTATGGATAAAATAGGTGGGTCCTTCTACTGCCAATGCATTTTGGAATCCAATGCGCGCGTGATGACACCGATTAGTCTCAAATACTAGGTGACTTTCATCGTCGTTGGCCTTCATATGTTTCAAAGAGCTCATACATCGTAGAGCAGTTATTGATAGCCGATATCGCTTAAATTGACTAAAATATCGTTGAGTATTTCATGAAACGAACATTTTATCCATTAGGTACCGTATGGGCTTGTGCAAATCTTTTCTGTGAGATTGGCTAGAACCGGCTGGTTGCCAATCCAAAAAAATTTACACAGTTCGTCAATAATAATTAACGTTAAACTACTGCATCAAACTTTTCTAATAATTTTAATTCTTGTGAATATTGCTTGAAATGTTAGTTTCTCTAAATTGCAACTACTGTTCATTCTTTTATAGTATTTATTATTTGAAGTAGAATTTAAATAAACATAATTTTATTTTTTCATGCTTACCTTATAAAACGCATTGCTGTAAATCTTGGTATTTTCAATTTTAGTGTTTACTTCTTTATTACACTTTCTTTTCTTTATTTAAGGTGTACTAATTGAAGAGAAAGATGTTTACCATCTTTTAAAAGCTTCTCACGTGCTCAACGTTAAATTCGTATATCAATGTTGCCATGATTTCATGCTGAATCACATCGAAAACAAAAACGGCCTCACTCGTTTGCATCAAGCGGATATATATCAGCTTAAAGACATTATAAAAAAATGCGTTCCTCGAGTTGGTTTCCTGTTTCCGTAAGTTTTCATTTAATTAGAAGTACTAACAGTATGTTTTTGAGTTGTTAGGTTAAAAAAGGTCTATTAGTAACTATTTCGTAAAGCATGTCTTAGATGAAGAAAAATATAAGATATTTTACTAAAACCAAGCAAATTTTGCTTACGTTTTTTCAAACTCCAATAAAGTTTAAATATTAACAGTAATTTTTAAATTACCTTGAGACTTTCAAAGCGATGTAGAAATTAAGTTATATAAACCTGCAGAATGAGAGTCTTTCTTTATTTCTTCGACAGATCTTTTCGAATAACCCTATAAAATGCTTGAAATTATGGCTTGGTCACTTAGAGCTTCTTCATGATTTACAATTAAACTGTTGCTAAAAACTATTTATTCAGTATTTGTAGCATACCTTAGTTTATCCAGCTGACTGAATAAATCCAGTTGTCGTAAATAATATTTGTATACCATGATTTAGATCTTGTTGAATAGATAATTAAACAATAATTGTTTGCACGGGTGGTGGTAACAATTCTTTAAATCAAGTTTGCGAGCTTTAATTAAACACCAATCCCATTTATTTAACCAGTCGTCGAACAACATAACAAAACTACCGCCAGCCGCAACGCACTGACGCGTTTCGACCTTCCCTGATCATCATCAGAGTACGACGGCAAACTGACTATCGAGGATCAAACCGCATTGAATATATATGGAAATCAAATTTAGATATGCGGCTCTCACCTCTAGCAGTCTTGCATACATTGAACTTGACTGGAAATGTCGGCTGCACAATTTCTATGCAGTCACGAACATAAACTGTTTGTATCTTTCACCACATATACATATATAGGCAATACAATTTAACAATAATTGTTTGCGCGGGTAGTGTTAACAATTCTTTAAATCAAGTTTGCGAGCTTGAAGTAAACACCAATCCCATTTTATTTAACCAGTCGTCGAACAACATAACAAAACTACCGCCAGCCGCAACGCACTGACGCGTTTCGACCTTCCTTGATCATCATCAGAGTACGACGGCAATCAATTATTGTTAAATTGTATTGCCTATATATGTATATGTGGCGAAAGCTGCAAACAGTTAATGTTCGTGACTGCATAGTAATTGCGCAGCCGACATTTCCAGTCAAGTTCAATGTATGCGAGACTACTAGAGGTGAGAGCCGCATATCTAAATTTGATTTCCATATATATTCAATGCGGTTTGATCTTCGATAGTCAGTTTGCCGTTGTACTCTGATGATGATCATGGAAGGTCGAAACGCGTCAGTGCGTTGCGGCTGGCGGTAGTTTTCTTATGTTGTTCGACGACTGGTTAAATAAAATGGGATTGGTGTTTACTTCAAGCTCGCAAACTTGATTTAAAGAATAGATATCTAATTGAAACTATGACTTCCGAGGATAACTCAACAAATCTGCTAAAACAACTGCTTATTTTGGATTTGTGGTAAAATCCAGTTTCTGAATAAACTGATTTCAACAATAAAAAATTTTCCTTCTGCATCTGGGGTGCTGCCTTTTCTTATGTATATCCAATTGACTTCAACCAGTTTATGTTCTTTAACACGACACTCAGGGCCTAATCTACGTTATAATGGATAATTCTCGTTAGGATAGACCAGGTTTATGCAGCCGTTGTCAGAATAACTGACTAGGATCTGCTTGTTGTCAAGCCAGCATCGGTAAACACAGACAAATTAATTTAAATTCGAGTATTTTTTTGAGAAATATTGCATGATTTATGCGCTTTTGTATTTGTTTACGCTAATATTGTAAATAATTGGTTCTCAAATGCCTATCAATATTGCAAAAACTTAAAAGTGCTAGAGGAACATCGCTACCAGGAATAGATCATTTCGTTTTAATAATTCTCAACTATCTACTTCTGGATTGATAAAATTGAGGCTTTAATATAATTTAGAAATCTCAATGTCAGACAGATGCAAAAATTAAATACCGTTTATTGCGGAGAACTAATATATATGCAAGTATGTATAAGGTGTTGCGAACCAAGTAACAACTGAACTAATTTGTTACTAGGTTCGCAACACCTAATACATAGATGCAAAAATTCACACATTTCTGATTGGTGGCCTAATATCCCTACTACATAAATAGGGACCTTGCATTCCGTTTAAATTGGACAGTGGTAAACCAGTGATGGAAAAGAAGTGTATAACATTGGCACCTGCTGTGCAACCAAACTGAATCATTGACTGGAGATTTTGCAATTACCTAACATGTATTTACATGTAGACCTTGAAAGAATAACGAAAATAATTTCAATGTTTAGCTTTCATAGAGATACTTTCTTTTTCTTGAATTATTAAATTGTGTAGGCCACTAGAAAAATCCATCGTAACTGTTTTTATTATGACACTAGATAAACTCGTAGTTTCGATTCTCTTACACTGAATATGCGTAATTAAACTGCGACATATAAACATAAAAAGAGGCTCTGAGTCTCATTATCCCTATTACAATGCATATAAATGGCAACAGTGAAGTAAAAGAAAAGTCAAGTTTACCAACTCCATAAATATTGTGCTGCTTTCTGTTAAAAATAGCTACACAAGCTGTTCTGAATCACAGTAACAAGCACAGCAAACGGGCAGAATGATTAGACAAGTCAGAAGAAAGAGTTGCCTAAAATATTAGGCTTTATTCATCATATAATGCAGATATACATGCTAAAAGACAAAACAAAACATGTTAGTATACGAACGGTGTTAATATAAATGTGTGTACAAATAAACAAACATATCATTCTCCTCCACTGCGATTTGTAGCGTAGCGTCAGAGTCGGAACAAGACTGTTATAGTAACAATTCAAAGAGGATTGAGAAAACATAGTATTTAAACATTTCCACTTCGTAAGTTATAAGAATGAACACGTTGTTGATTGATAAGGTTTTCGAGATTCTCTGATAGGTCACGAGCATTTGAGTTATCCGTAGATTCACCATTTGCCTTAACATTATCAATATCGGTATCGTCATTATAGGAGGTTTGTTCATCAGCAACAACCGGCTCATTTTCACAGAGTCCCATATTAGTTCCAGCTTCATTCATCAGTGCGTCGGAGCCTTTCGGGGCTAATTGACGGATAGATACTGTATCTTCTCTTCCATCAGAAAAACGAACATGCGCATAGTTAGGATTGCAATGAATTAGTTCAACTTCTTCCACAGAGGGGTCATATTTAGAAATTCTAGCATTCTTCTTGAGTAAAACTTTGCCAGGAACAGTAAGCCAGGTTGGGAGTGTGTTACCAAAAGTCGACCTTCTATTGTGTCGAAAAGACGCTCGTGAGGGGTTTCGTTGGTAGATGTGCACAATAATGAACGGATTGAATGTAATGCGTCCAGCAACACGCATTCCCAGTTTTCAACTGAAAGCCTTTTTGATCTGAGAGCGAGAAGGATCGATTTCCATAAGGTACCATTCATTCTTTCTACCTGTCCATTTCCTTTTGGATTATAAGGAGTCGTTCTACTCGAAGCTATACCTTTTTCCCGAAGAAAATTTTGTACCTCGGTCGACATGAAGGAAGAACCTCTGTCTGAGTGAATGTACGAAGGCATCCCAAACATTGCGAATATTTGACACAGGTGAAGTATGACGGTGTGACTGCTAAGGTCAGGACAAGCAAATGCAAAGGGAAATCGAGAATATTCATCGATGACCGTCAGTAGATAACGATTACGAGTTGATGAAGGAAGAGGTCCTTTAAAATCGATAGATAATCGCTCAAACGGTTGGGTAGGTTTGATTAATTGGCCTTGAATTGCCGAAGGAAATCTGGGTTTGATTTCAGAGCACACTTCACAACTCAATGTCATTTTTCGAATTTCATCAATAGAATATGGTAAATTACGAGATTTCACAAAGTGGAGCATACGAGAAATTCCAGGATGACAAAGAGAATCATGTATTTAATTAAAATCCAGTCCATTTAGAAGCGCACCACAACAGGATCGACTTAGTGCATCTGCTGCTTTATTATCTTTTCCGGGTCTATAGACAACATCGAAGCTGTAAGGTGATAATTCCATTTTCCAGCGCAAAATTTTTATCGTTCTTCACCCTTCCCCGATTTTGATTGCCAAAAATAAAGGAAACAGATCTTTGATCAGTGACAAGTTTGAAATAAATACCCAAAAGCAAATGCCTCCATTTTCGAATAGCTTCAACCACGGCATAGGCTTCTTTTTCAACAGCTGAGTGATATTTTTCAGATGGCGTCAACGTCCGAGAGAAAAACGCCACAGGTCTTCCATCTTGGTTCAAAGTGGCAGCAATAGCTACGTCCAAAGCATCAGTTTCGACGACAAACGGAATATCACAACGAATAGAAGCTAAAGTTGCTACGGCTAATTCTTCTTTAAGATCATCGAAATTTTGTTTCACAGAGACGGGCAAAGGAAAAGTTCGATTATGAACGAGTGAGTGAATTTTATCGGAGAAGTTGGAGATCCACGGCGAATAATAAGCGAAAAATCCCACAATTCTTTGTTGCGATTGCACATTCGAAGGTGGTGGGAGATCTTGTAAAGGCTTTAATCGGTCAGGATCAGGTTTAATTTTTCCATTCGATATTTGAAAACCAAGAAGAGTAATTTCTTTAGCTGCGAAAATTCTCTTTGATTCATTTAAGGTCAATCCATATTTTTTAGCGGCATTAAGAAATTTGTTGAGATTTTTTTCGTGTTCAAGCGTATCTCTCCCGCAAACTGTCACATTGTCCACATAGACAAATGTATCTGTGAGATGTTCCTGTGCAATTATATGATCCATAGTTCTTTGGAAACATGAGACACCATTCGTCACTCCGAAGGGAATGCGACGGAATTGAAACAAGCGTCCACACGCTTCGAAAGCAGTAAATACCTTTTCATGTCCTTGGATAGGTATCTGGTGGTAAGCGCTTTTGAGATCCAAAGTGCTGAATATATGATATTTTGAAATGGTTTCAGCCATTTGGTCTATTTTCGGCAAAGGATAGGCGTCTAATAGCGTGAATTTGTTGACTGTTTGGCTGTAGTCCACAACCATACGTTTCTTGTGATTCTCATTCGATACCACGAGAACTTGTGCTCTCCACGGGATGTTGAAGGTTCGATAATGCCATCAGAAACTAATCTGTTTATTTCATCCCGGATAAATATTTCATCCATTCGATTGTACCTTCTTGATTTCGTAGCAATAGGACTCCAGTTAGCAGTTAAATGGTGGAAAAGAGGCGGGGACGTAACAGATGCAGGTTTCAGTAAACAGACGGTGAATGACGATTTATGACCACCAAAAGAGATATTTACACTTTTATGCAATCCAAGGAAGTCATGACCGAGGAGTACGTCAGTACAAAGATCAGAAAGTATAGATAGCTTGATATTTTGATAAACACATGATTTGTATTGAATCGACACAAAACAATGACCTTTGTTATGACTCGAAAATGAGCTAGACGCCATGGTTATTGTTTCTTGAGAGGGGTGAATTTTCCAATTATTTTTCAAAACGAAGGCTTCTGAAACATAACTACAGGAACTGCCTGTATCACCGAGAGCATGACAATTTATGTTATTGACTTCTAGATTTATTACACATTTGGTGAGACAATCAGGAGCAGCAGCTAATACAGTTGCCGATATGGTAGGATGAAGCGTCGAAACCACTGGGCGGTGATTCTTAGAGCGACATACCTTTTGAAAATGTCCTTTGTTTCCACAACTTTTACAGAAGGCGTTTCTGGCCGGACATTTCCATCTTAAATGATAATCGTACCCACAAAAGTCACATTTTTGTTTAACAGCAGCAACAAGATTATCTGTAGATTTATCGGAGGTTGATGAAGGACTGAGTGGCTGAACCGTTGCAGTGTGTGCAGAATTCAAACAGTTTTGATATGATAATGATTGCTTTTCCGCCATTTCGAGACCACGTGCTTGATCAAAAGCCACTTGAAAATTAAGTGAGTTGTGTTCTAAGAGACGTTGTCTGATTGAATTGGACTGGATTCCATTAATGAAGGCATCGCGCAGAGCATCGTCTCGATTTTCCTCGGCCGTAGTTGGTTTGAAATGGCATTCCCTAGCTAACGATTTCCGAATCTGAACAAATTGATCCAATGTTTGTCCATTTTCTTGTTTAGTAGTCGCGAGTATATGACGAACAAAGACTTCATTTTTCGGTCTGACATAGAGATTCATTAGAGTTTTGATAGCATGATCATAAGTATCACAGTCAACGATGTGTTCATATACGTTAGGAGAGACGTAGGAAATAAGAGTGTCTAATTTATCCGGATTCATGGATTCGACTGCTTTTAGGAGGCCACAGAATGTACGATACCAATGATTCCATTGTTTTGCTGCATCTGGTGCACTAGGTTCAACATCAAATCGTTCTGGTCTTATTAGGCGTTCCATGATTGGGTTATATGATGAATAAATTGTTCTGAATCACAGTAACAAGCACAGCAAACGGGCAGAATGATTAGACAAGTCAGAAGAAAGAGTTGCCTAAAATATTAGGCTTTATTCATCATATAATGCAGATATACATGCTAAAAGACAAAACAAAACATGTTAGTATACGAACGGTGTTAATATAAATGTGTGTACAAATAAACAAACATATCACAAGCATGACAGAATTTTATTCTATATACTTATATGGTCAAAACTATTATCATATTCCTTTCCACAATAGTGTGTATAGATGGATTCATTACCAAAGTAAATGTTAGTTCAATGAGCAGTGTGGCTACTGACAGATGTTGCCAAGTCTGTTTGCATGAACTCTAAACTTTATTGCAGTTATAGTTGGTTTAGAAATTAAACGTTGCAACTTGACTTTTTGTGTATAAATCATTATCTAATAAAAATGAATCCAGTACTTCATTGTTGCTTTGTCTTAAAAATCACCTGGTAGTTAACAACAGTAACCATCATTTAAGATTATTTAAAGTAAGGAAATTAGTTTATTAAACTGAAAGGAAACAATAAGTTAAGAAAACGACAATAATCAGAGGAGACTAATGGTGTTGATAATATGACTTAATTTAATAGCAGTGGATTGTACGTTCCGGGTTTCACACTAGTTGCTAGCTCAATGCCTAGTATAACTGGATAATAAAGCACTTAACACGTGATGGATCGAATTCCTTCCTATTCATACTCTGTACACTTTTAGTAAACATGACAAAGTGTGACTTGAAATACTAATATGACACCTAAATAAGATTGATCGTAACCTTAATGAATTATAGTCTTTGGAGCAAAACTTATTTCTGTCGCCTTCTTCAAAACACTAACATTGTAGGTAGACGACCAGCACTTAAAATCTATGAAATTGTTCAATTATTTTAATGGAAGCAGTTAACGAAATGTTAATGCATAAAACGATTGATTAGAACCATATCAGAATATTTAAAAAATGAATTGTATAAAGGTGCGATTTAAACACCTAACATTGTATTGCAAACGTGGCACAAATCTAGCATTTTAGTAAACGTCTTTTGCACAGTAGTACAACATGGCGTTGCCTCAGTTTTGCAATGAAAAATTTAACCTCGTGAACTTCATTATCACTCCTTTTTATTTGGTGAGGAGTGTAGAGAAATACTTTTAAAAAGCCAGTATTCGTGTAGCTCTAGAAATTGCACGACCGACATTTCATGCAAGAGAAATGTTATTAATAGCTCTAGGCAGGACCGCCTTATACCAGGTTAGGCGAAATTTCGTCGTGAAATTCATTTAGTAGACTGGTTTCGTCCTTATCGCGTACTGGCCAGAATTTGTTTATAGTAATTCTTACCACCACACGCGCAACCAATGTTAGTTTAATTATATAACTTCATTACAATATTACATTCCCATGTCTTTCCAATAAAGAGAGATTGGGGATGGCTGTTTCGAAATTTGTGTCTAAATGGATGCCTTTTGAGCTCCTCCTAAAAAAAGATTAACCGAGCTACATTTGTTAACATATAACTGAAAATTGAGTATAGTGTGCGGCAGGGTGGCTCTGTGCTTAGAGCATCAGATTCCGAAGCAGACGTGTCCAGCTTCCAGCCCTGTCCGCGGCAGATTCTGGCCAGTACGTGACGAGTTCCCAATAAGGACGAAACTGGTCTACTGGATGAACTGCCTTTTCCAAACTATACAATTCTTTTTTTATACTAACAAATGTATGTACTTAATGGGTCAGGTGTTCATATCAAGTTCGCAACCTTGATTATAGTAATTCTTATCACTGCCCGCGCAACCAATGTTATTTGAAATGATAAATAATTTTATATGAAAATTTCAACTGATAGTACTTTTGTGTCTTCTATAAATATGACTTTCTACGAAGTCAGGCAGAAATTCAATATTAAAATCACCATTGTTTAATAGGACTGCAGGGAACAATTTTTAGAAAATTAACAAGATATTTTTTCGTATATTCTGTATATTAAACTTATAGTTGTTTCCTTAAAATGTAGCTCTTGGTATCGATATTTGCTTAAATTTCAGAATGTATTTAAATGTCTTTCGTCTCCTGCTTAACACTTATGTTTCAGTTTAATGTTTTCGTTATAACTTTTATCAGGCGTTACATAAAGGATGTCTTGATTTATGATCTAAGTGATGACTGCATGATAAATTTACTTAGCTCGGATCATCTACGTACTCCACAAGGTGAATTCCAGGTTTTGCAGTTTATCTGCGAAGATAGAATGATGCACCTCAACAATACCAAAGACAACGAAGTTCTGAAGAGGGCAAACAAAAGATTTGCGCTACTGGTGCAGAACTGTGTTCGATTTAAACTTTTTCCAGAAAAATTACTAATTGCAATTATGGCGTATAACGAATGTACAGGTGGGAAGAGCACCAGTTCTGACGAATTCGAAAATATCTGCAATGACACGGATAATGCATCTAGTTTAGATGATAGCAGTGGCGATGATTATCGATTTAGAATTGACGAAGTGATGCAATTGCTTCACCCATCCCTACGTCAATTGCTGCTGAAGCATGTTCGCTTGGCACTGGAATCACGGATATATACTGACAACAATAAAGCTGCGCATATTTGGGGCAGAAAGGTGTGCATTTCTAATTTGTATGCATTTTTGGCTAAATTGTTTTTAATTAGTACTCGAATTCAAGTGCACAGTCATTACTAAGATAACCGTCAGATTAAATTTATCTTTGGAGGCGGTGTTTATGGTCTTAATATTACTTCTGCTGACGTGCTTCATTCCTTTTCTCTTCTTTCTGGTAATTTAAAGATTGACGCGGGGAGAGAGAGAAAGAAAAAGAAGAAAAGAAAAGAGGAAATATAAGAATATGTACGATGATAAAAATATCTTTTTTCTTTGAATTTAAGTGTTTGAATATCAAAAAATGTACCTTTACCTAAGTTACAGGTACAATTGAAATTTTAGGTAATACTAGATACATCTTGCAATACAATTTTCAATTTCACACTGGATTGAGAAAGTTTGGTGATGAATGCAATCAGATGTGATTCACCTTTAGACTAGGCGAACGCCAATGCTGAACGCAATATATTGTTTATGTGCTTCATTGCATCTTCACAGTCACATTAAAAATGAATAAATATCAGTTTTCTTTTGACAGTACGCACGTTGTCAATGGGCTTTGTTTAAATCGAATTTGTCGAAGCGTGACATGAAAAAATCTAATTTTATTTAGCCAGTAGTAAAACATCAAACATACCGTCAGTCACACGTACTGACGCGTTTCGACCACTCATGATCATCAGTGGAGCACCACAGTAAATTCGCTAGCGAAGATCATTCAGCAATACAAGTATAAGCAAAGCAATATTCGATATACGGCTCTCACCTCTAGCGGTCACGTATACGTTGCACTTGACTGGATATTTCGGCCGGTTAAATAAAACGGGATTGCGTTTATTGCATGTTCGCAAACTTGATTTAAAGAATTGTTATCACCACCAGCAAAATTAATGTTTGATTAATTGTATCACTTGTATACACGTTGTGAAAGCTGCATATCATGATGTACAGCAATACCAAATGAATTATTAACTAACGTTTCACTGTCATCTAACCATAAGAAAAATAACAAAAACAATAAAAATTGAAAAAAATGATAAAAATGATACAAATAAATAGTTAGGTACACAAATTATTAAAGGACAGATTTATGAGAAGGAGCATCTAATTACTATGAGTATAATTACCTATAGTAAACTCAGAAGTGAAGCAATTAAACCACTACACAAGAATATTATAGCCAAGTAAAATTTAAGGCTAGACAACATCAGCAATACAGTTTTTTCAGCTTTCACGGTACCATGTCATAAACAAAACCAAACTTCGCAGGAAACTCTGCCAAAGGAAGATGCTTCTGCTAGAAATTTTCAACAGGATTGCCACTGAGCTTGACTCGATGCCATATCGCGAAGGGATTCCAGCCAAGTACTATGATACACACGTGAACCCCATCTAGATTGGCGATTGGGTCTCATTACCTAATTTGAATGTGGTTGATTAGCTGTTTCTGCAATATAAAAATCTGTTCATCCCATATCATATGAAAATCTGGCGCTGTTTGAGAGTACTCTACTAGGTAATCTAATTAAGGACATGAAAAACGTGACCTAGCCAACGCAGTTGTTGAAGCCCTACTTGTTTTTTTTAATGAGCAGCACTTGTTGGCCAATCCAAAAATACGGATGTCTGTGTTGGTTATTCGTTGTTTGTAACGCACGTATGCTATGCCTTTCAGACAACGGTGATAAAATGTCTGTTAGCGCCTAAAATAATCAACTTTACGGGGAAATTCTCTCTAGCGCATAATAAAACTGCGCGTACAGACGTACTGTAAATAAGACTTTAAGGCAAAGTTAAATACTCGCATTTCTCTATAAATCGCGAAGGTTGGAATAAGTTACTCGAACTTTCGTGATTCTCATACTCACCTTGTCAGATATTTTGCCTGAATTAAACAATCATTGATTGCGCGGGTGGTGGTAACGATTCTTTAAATCAAGTTTGCGAGCTTGATGTAAAAATCAATTGCATTGTATTTAACCAGTCGTCGAACACCATTGCAAAACTACCGCCAGTTGCACGCACTGACCCTTTTCCACCATCCCTGCTCATCATCAGAGGACAACTGAAAACTGACTAGCGAGGATCAAACCGCATTGCATATATTGTTACCACTACGTGCGCAATCAATTAATGTTTAATGGTATTGTCTATATATATGTGTGGCGAAAGCTGCAAACAGTTAATGTTCATGACTACATAGAAATCTTGCATTCGAGATTTTCAGTCAAGTACAATATATGCGAGACTATCAGAGGTTGAGTTGCATATCTAATTTTGCTTTCCATGTATATGCACTACGGATCGATCCTCGCTAGTCAGCTTGCCGTCGTACTCTGATGATGATCATGGAAAGTCAAAACGCGTTACAGCGTGTGACTGATGGCAGTTTTGCAATGTTGTTTGACGACTGGATAAATAAAATGGAGTTGGTGTTTACTTCGAGCTCGCAAACTTGATTTGAAGAATATGCTGTGCTTCTCAGACAACGGTGATAAAATGACTGTTAGAGCCTAAAATAATCAACTCTACGGGGCATTTCTCTCTAGCGCATAATAAAATTGCGCGTAAAGATGTATTGTAAATAAGACTTTGAGGCAAAGTGAAATACTCGCCTTTCTCTATAAATGGAGAAGGTTGAAAAAAGTTACTCTAGCTTTCGCGATTCTCATACTCACCTTGTCAGATGTTTTGATTGAATTAAGCAATCATTGATTGCGCGGGTAGTGGTAACAATTCTTTAATTCAAGTTTGCGAGGTTGAAGTAAACACCAATCCCATTGTATTTAACCACTCGTCAAACAAAATATCAAAACTGCCGTCAGTCGCGCGCACTGACGTGTTTCGACCTTCCATGTTCATCAAAAGAGTACGACGGCAAACTGACTAGCGAGGATCAAAACGCATTTCATATATATGGAAAGCAAAATTAGATATGCGGCTCTCACCTCTAGTAGTCCTGCATAAATTGAACTCGACTGGCAATGTCGGTTGCACGATTTCCATACATTCACGAACATTAACTCTTTGCAATTTTCGCCACACACATATGTATGGGCAATACTATTAAACAATTATTTATTGCGAAAGGCGGTAGTTTTGCTATGTTGTTCGACGACTGGTTAAATACAATGGGATCGGTGTTTACTTTAAGCTCGCATACTTGATTTTAAGATTTGTTACAACCACCCGCGCAATTAATGATTGTTTAATTGTAGTGCCCATATATATCTGTGGCGAAATCTGCAATCAGCTAATTTTCGTGACTGCATAAAAATCATGCAGCCGACATTCCCATTCGAGTTCAATGTATGTGAGATCACTAAAGTGAGAGCCGCATATCTAATTTTGCTTTCCATATATATTAAATGCGTTTTGATCCTCGCTAGTCAGTTTTCCGTCGTACTATTATGATGATCATGGAAGGTCGAATCACATCAGTGCGTGCGACTGACGGTAGTTTTGATATGATGTTCGGTGAGAGGTTAAATACAATGGGATTGGTGTTTCCATCAAGCTCGCAAACTAAATTTAAATAAATTTGCCTGAATTATTGATAGATATGTTGAGGTACGTAAACCTTTGAACTTCATCAAGATCTTCACTTTACAGTTGCGGAATTTGTGTGAGTGGTGGATGATCTTGTATAATTATCGTATATTAATGATTTTGTACTTATTACCCAAAGGCAGAATAACGATTACTAATCTATTCAAGGTGGCCTGAATAGAATCTTGATTGCCGAATAATAATATTATATTGTTTCAGTATTCAAGTTCGACTTATCTGCATCCTGAACGTATGGAAGCAGTGTTCACAACAGCATCTATAACAAAATTAAACAAAAATGGGAAAAGCGACGAAAACTACAACTGGTTGTAAAGTGGTATTTATTTGTTGTGGACCTTAAGGGAACCAGATGAGCTTGCGTAGACAGCGTGTATAATATGTACAAATTTTATATCGTACCACTTTTCGATAAAATATCGAATGGAACATTGTTGTCTGACGAGTCAAATTCATCATTAAATTCTTGAAAGTCGGCTATTGTAGAATTGCCATATACATATCGCTATTCAAGAACTTGCCTTAAGATAAAATTATCTTACAATCTTGTCATTATCGAAATCCTGCTTGTTTTTGTTTCGTATGTGATTCACACGAATCGCTAAGACGGCGTAAGGTAATTGAAGCAAATAGCCTAGATACGACTGGAGTCAAGCTTGTACCACAGTGGTTATCATACAAATTACGATTGCCTTTTTTGAATATAAGGATAATGGTTGATTCAATCTCAGAAAATTACACGGTCTCATCTCATATAATACGAAAGAGTTTCGTCAAGCCCTTATAGTTATATAGCCACCATTTTGAAATAAGCTCGGAAGCAAATCATCGGGGCTTGCAATTTTTCGACGTAAAGCATCGGCTATTGTCTGATGCGAACAATTCTTTCGTCTCTTCGGCCTTTCTGGTCAAGAAGAATTTAAGATTGACATTTAGACTGCGCTTAAGTTGGCGTCTTAAAACTACAAGCAGTGTCATAGACAAAGCTGGCTGAAATTTGGCGCCTAGTTTCGAGAGTTTCCATAGATTTTACAGACTCAATGTTTATTTCTACGGTCGCTTACGGTATTGTGCACAGTAAATTCGAATTTTCGCCATCAAGACCAATTAATATTAGAATATCTTCATATTTATGTCCGAAAGGCTGTTGTTCGCATTTACTTATATTTATTTGATATATATTCTTTTTTTTTCCGGAAAAATTGAGTGCAACTCTAGATCGGATAAGTGTATGGTCTGTGCCAAAAGGAGCGAAAATCTAGGATGCAAACACACCATCGAAAATTAATTGCTACATGATCTATTTAAGTCAACCGTTGTCCGAGGACTAGGACGCCATGTGACGCAATGCCTTGCACTACGTCTGAAGTTAGTGCTATTTCAGCATAATCTATGTTCAGCGTAGCTATCGAAAAGTCATTCAAAATTATCATTGCGCATTAGCTTAAAGTTTATCTTCCACCTAAATGAAATTATGCATTTCTTATGCGCTCAAATTAAGCATTCATATCACCCATCACCAATAGTATATATTTGAACTTCTTGCTCCGTTTAGTAAAGAGCATATGTTGGAGTAGAAAGCATCCTTTCTGTCGCCTGTTTTGCAGTCAACGGGAGCATATGCAGATAATGTTGATTAAGGTTTCTAGTATTGATTTTAGTCGATGTATGTAAGCGTGCTGCACAAAGTTGTTTGTTTAAAGGGATCCATTCAGTTAAAGAAGTTTCAGCTCGTGAGATAAGGACAATACTGATACCCTATTTGATGACTTGAGAAAATTCCGTGGAACAAGAGGTTCGAAGACAATACCGCATAGATCAGATTTGTGCATCTAGTTTTATAATGCTCTTAAGATCTTTTGATCTAGTCTCAGATACGCAACATATATCAATTTCTTGTTTATCCAACGTACATCCAGTTTGTTTTTATGTTCCTACATTAAATACGCTGAAGTTGAAACATTATTTATTTTTAATAAATTTTAGTCTATTTGAACTGGTTTTGATATTTGGCAATCCTCTATTGCGCTTAATGATATGGTCAAAATCCATCAAATTTATAGCATCTAAAAAAGCGTTGTTTTAAATGTAGAAACGAGAGAAGAAAATGAGGTAGAATTGGAGATAAAGGTGTTTGTGGTAGCTTGATTTCGCTTAGCCACCCTGTACGATTCAACAGATAAAGTGACTCTTTTTATCCTGCGCGATGGCTGATGCAGTATGGATTCACTATAGTTCGTATTCTTCATGGTTATATGTGAACCGCAATGGGACACTAAGTCGCCCATTCCTTGTTGGGATTGTTCGTATTCACAGATTCCTTTTCTTAGATAGTCTGATAACCGAGGTCAATGAACACTATCTGCCAAGATTCTGATGACCGAAGTTTTCTTAAGCAGCCGAAACTTGTCATTCAGTCTGGCATATTTGCTCTCATTCCGTTGAGTATGCAGTATAGAAGCAAGGTTATGTAGACGAATCGGCTATAGAAGGATGAAACAATTTAGGGTCGTTCAACAGACGTTGACCATCACAACAACCTCGTTATTGCTGGAATCCGGTGCGCTCAGATATAAGACGATCGAAGCAGATTGTCTAGATACGACTGAAATCAAGCTTATAACACGATGGCTATCGTGCCAATTAAGATTACTTTTTATATATGAAAAGCAGTCAACTTGCTAAAGGGAACTGACACAGTCTCTTCATTTCATGTAATACGGAAAAGGTCGGTTAACAAACAACAAACTATGTCGCACCAGCCCTAAATAATGTCATAAGAAAACTATTGGAACCCGCAATTTTTCGACGTTTGAGAAATAGAATTTCATCTCGTATTTCTAAATCTGATGTTTGTTCAATATTAGCGTTCCACGTTGTTGATACAGGCCTACTTTTGAGGATAGTGAATGATGCAGGTGTACAGAAAAATTGATTTTTCGATAACCGGACTACTAAGTAAAATAACTTATTATGTAGGTAAGTTGTTATAAGAATTCATTGTTTTGTTAACTTTAAATTTTCTCGATCCTGATGGGCGAGTAAGTTGAAACGAAAATCAGTTGCTGCTTGGTGCGAACGATTCTTCAATTTATTCAGCCTTTATTATGTAAAATGATGCAAGATCGAAATTTAGACTGTGGCATATTACAGCTCTACGATTATTAAAATAAACTAAGCTAGCATGAGTCGACGCCTAGTTTTGAGAATCTCCACATACTTTTCAAAGACCTAATTTCTAATTCTACTGGAGCCTACAACGCCACATAAAGTAGTACCTACATTGTGCAGAGCGGATCTTATCTTTGTCCACTGTAAGTTCGCAGTTTCACCATAAAGACCATTTGGCATCACTTTTATAATAGCTTTATATGTTTTTTTCGGAAAGACGACTGCTCGAGTTCGATTACAACTATTTGAGACCTAGGTACTGCTCTTTGAGGAGAACTAATATCTATGCAATTGGGTATTATGTGTTACGCACCTAATAAAAAATTCGTTCAACTATGCCCAGAGGGAAGAACACAAGTCAGCATGAACGGAAGGTATAATATCATGTGCACATTCGTTTCGCGCTTACTAGCGACTTATCATTACGAGCCGGTATCGCGCCCTTTACCAACTATATATTTGAATTTAATTCCACTACTGCAGGTTTACACATTCGTATATGAGATCTTAACATCCAATTGTTCTACAGTCCTTACCCAAATATATACTGCGTAAAGGGCGTAATACCGGCTCCTACTGATTATTCACCAGTAAGCATGAAACGACTGCGCACATGAGATTGTACCTTCCGTATATGCTGACTGGTTTATCCTTATTGTCATATTTGTACTAATTTGTTACTAGGTACACAATACCTAATACGTAATGGCATATTTGAAACTTGTTCTCCTTTAGCTGCCCCAACAATAATAACTACAAGTCTATAACAAATAAGTGAATAGTCGTAGTCGATATTCGTGTTCTTACTAGAGTTTAACCTGTGTACTGCGCAGTTACCCAACAGACGTTTACCATAATCATTGCACATTGAGCTTAGAGTTTATCCACTCCCAAGATGAAAGTCTGCATCGTTTAAGCTCCAAACTTGGATAATTATATCACTCAAAATCAAGAGTGTCTGTAATTTTGCTCTACTTAGTAGAGAACGTCTGTCGGAATAGAAAGAGTCATTGCTTTTGTTTTATATGACTTAAACTTGCGTGTAGTATGCAGCATGGGTGGCGCAGTGAATACTCAATCTTCGAGTCCTGTCCGTGGAAGACTTGGCACAGTACTTGACGGGTTCCCAATAATGACTAAATCAGCCTACTGGATGAATTTCCTTTGTTACCTGGTGCAAAGTTTAGTTTATACTAACATTATATATATATATATATATATATATATATATATATATATATATGTATATAATGTACTCTTCATTTTAGAGAAAGATACGAGTTAATGATAAATAATTGGTATAAATATCAAAAACAAGAAAATGCACATACAGACACCAGAGTAGTATATTTAACTATTTGCGAACAAACCGAAAATTCACGGTGGACTCAGAATGCAACTGGATTCCATATTTTGTGTTAACAGTGATATATATTTTTTTAAATACGTGTCATGCTTTTTTGTCTGGAATTTTGTTTTCAGTTTGTCATATATTTGGAATCCGTTCAACTGGTAAACCGCACTCGACGGTGATTAGAGGCAAAAGTCTAATGTGTTCGACGACTGGTTAAATACAGTGGGATTGGTGTTTGCTTCAAGTTCGCAAACTTCATTTAAAGAATTGTTTCCACCACCCGCGCAATCAATTATTGCTGAATTATATTGCCTATATATTTATTTGTGGCGAAAGCTACTATCATTTAATGTTTGTGACTGCATAGAAATTGTACAGCCGACATTTCCAGTCAGGTACAATGTATGCGTGACTATTAGAGGCAATAGCCGCTTATCTAATTTTGCTTTCCATATATATGCAATAGGGTTTGATCCTCGCTAATCACTCTGCCGTCGTACTATGATGAATATCATGAAAGGTCGAAACGCGTCAGTGCGTGCGACTGGCGTTAATTTTGCTGTTGTTCGACGACTGGATAATTACAATGGGATTGGTGGTTACTTCAAGCTCGCAAACTTGATTTAAAGAATTGTTACCACCACCTGCGCAATCAGTTATTGTTTAAATGTATTATATTTCCGAAAAAAATAGTGGAATCTTGCATTAATCTATTTTTTGTATGTAAGAGGTAACATGAATGATGGGAATAAAAATGCTACATATTTTATCAATAAACATTGTAATGTCACATACATGAATCCAATACCAACAAAATATTCAATTAAAATTATATAAACCAATTTTCCATATTGTTTACCAACCTTATTTTTTAAATTTTAAAAGGTAAAACTTGTTTGTTTTTTGGGTGGAGCTCTACAAAGTACACCGTATATTGCGTGCAATCATGTAGAATGTTTTACTGTGGATAGAGACTTCGTTTTTACGCGACATACGACCACTTCTCCAATCGAAGATTACAACTTGGCTTACAATAATGATTTATATGTACCAGATGACAACACAGCAAACAATAATGCTCAATCAGTTGTAACAGAAGAAAACAACGCATCTAATGAGGCTGAAAATGACGAACCAAATGAAATCTCATCTAATTCAGCAGAAGGTGCCGAAGATGATGCTCAAAATGAAAACTCATCTGAATCAGAACAAGTTGTCGAGGTTACTTTGCCCCAAAGTGAACCGGAAGGTGAATGTATTTCAGATAATTTAAGTATAAACTGGCAGCCATTGCCGTGTGGCTTATCTGCTTTACCAATGGCTGTTCGGCATACATCAGCTGTACTAGTCACAACTAATATGCCAAAATCGGCCTCAAACTCAAGTTCTTCGAAACGCTATAACGCAAACAAAACCGTTCTGGTGAGCAAACTCATAGTTGTTGGTGGCTTAGATAATCATGGAGATCCCGTGGCGAAGACTTTCGTGTACAATATTGTCAAAAACTACTGGAAGCCTGGACCTCCTCTACTTACAGCAAGATACGGCCTCGGACTTGAATACGATGAGATTAGACATCGAGTTATAGCTATTGGTGGCATGGGTAAGATTTGTTTTATTTCTCTTTTGAGGTGTAAATTTTTATGCTGTTGTTAGTAGAAATATTTAGCTGAATGCTTAAAACCTAGTGAACTTGTATAGAGGACCACTTTGTTAATTTAATATTTCTTCTTAATATTTATATTTCATGTCAAAGATTATTTCTAAGATTAAGATAGTTGTTCAAGAGTTATTCTGGGACCTAGAATCATTAGCGTTGTTCTGGCAGGATTTTCTTCAACGTATTTAAGTTACAAAGGTTCCTTCCTATAATATTTAAGATTTTAAGTAGTTTCTGCTAGAATCAGGTTGGACTCACATAGTTCGATATTTCATTGGTCATTTGTTAAAATATTTAAAAAAAACAATTTATGTTATGCCTTACATCTTTACGTCATAATATTAAGTTATTAAATCAAAGTTATCGATATGCATCACATATGCCAGAAATTAAATTTTTAAAATTTATTTAGCGAATGTATATTTGCATCAAAATAGACTAGTGTTTTTGTTAACGCATTTCTATATAGAACTCCAAATTGTTAAGGGTAAAACGGTAAAGTTTGAATAACAAATTTATTATGAAAAGGAGCATTAAACACCTTATGTTATGTTACTATATTTGCAACGACAGGCGTTTATAAATAGAAATGTGTACAAAGGATCAGCCGCATACTGGTTATGTTTAAGCTATCAGGCATCTCAACAGAATCCTGTTTTCCAATAGACTTGCACAGAATTTGGCCTATTTTAATGCCCCTATATTCATAAGAATGCGGTACGCTGGGATGAAGTGACTAATATAGCGATGAATATTGCCTAGACATTATTGTGCTGGTTTACCACTTTCGCAATTCCAATCATCCACCGGAATTGCTTTTGCTGCCTAGCGAAAATGCTCTTTAAGTGGCCTTCATAGAAATTGCCCTACCCAATGCAATCTGCGTTTTTGTAACTAAATAAGTCGTTTATTGATTCCTCCTAACTCTCAACCGAAATTGATTTTAAACAAACGGATTAAGTACATTGGATGTAACCTTGTTTATTAATGTATAGATATTTGCGTTCTGATTGCTTGTGTATTAAAAATAGAAATTGAGAAATGATTGATATGTTGACATGTAACTCAATTGTGAAAGCAATCAATAATTGCACGGGTGTTGGTACCAATTCTTTAAATCCAGTTTGCGAGCTTTAAATAAACGCCAATCCAATTGTATTTAACCAGTTTTCGAACAGCATATATATGCATATATATATATATATATATATATATATATATATATATATATATATATATGCATGCATTGCGGTTTGATCCTCGCTAGTCAGTTTGCCGTCGTACTCTGATGATGATCATGGAAGTTTGAAATGCGTCAGTACGTGTGACTGACGGTAGTTTTGCTATGTTAGACTGGTTAGATACAATGGGATTGGTGTTTACTTCAAGCTCACAAACTCCATTTAAAAAAGTATAAACGTTAATTTAAATCAGGGCTGTTGCATGCAATTTGTCTAAAGATTCATCAACTTTTTGATTTATGACGCAATTAATGCTTTATGTTCATACAAAAATCGAATTATTCAAACTTCCATACTTAAACATTATGTTAGCTGTCCGAATGTTGAGCAACTTGTTCCAGTAATTATTGGTAGTCTCGTGCCGTAACAGATATTTATATATGGAATATCCTCGCAACTCTAGGTTGCAGAAATGTCGGAAATATGGAAAACAGATGCATTTAGTTGAGGTAATATAACACTATTCTTTTGGCGATAAGATAATATATACTAAATTTTATAGTGTAAACATTATATATATATATATATATATATATATATATATATATAGTTAATATTAACTAAAAATCACCAAATTCAATTTATTAAGTAGACTGGCTCTGCCTTTAATCGCTCATCAAGTAATTGACAGACTAATCATTTGTACACCATTTTTGTTTTGCAGTTCAATCTTTTCTTCAGATGAAGCGTATGTGGCATCGCCTATGACCATAAGTTCCAACTGGGAGCCTCCATACTGTTATTGGAAAATATATTCCATGCCACCTGGGGAAATATTATTGAGTTGAAGTATATTTTTAGGATTTTATTATTGATATATATTGCAACATTCATTTATACATACTTAATGTATAGACACGCCAACTCAACAGATAAATTTTATTTGTAATAATTTTACGTTATCGATGTACATGGGATTGGTGTTTAGTTTCATCTATGGGAATTTTCTGAATAAATATACTAAACTACGTCGTGTATGACTAGCTATAAGAAAATTTGAATTACATGTTGTGCATGCACGATGTGCTAGTTAAGGTTATATTGCATAAACTTTGTGTTGTTTTTGGATTTAGAATGCCCTATTGGTTTCCGCGTTGTATGATATATGTTTATTCGATCTGTATTAACTTGGCTCGTATCTAAGCGCAGCATTCCGTCTGTTTGAGGAGAATTTATATGTTTGTTTCTCGTGCAATCACTTTTCTTGTTGGATTATTTTGACTGTGCATTGCGCAAGTATGCCGATTAGGTGACAATCATATTGTATCTGTTCTCTGGCTATCCTGTAGTCTTGTCCTGATTCGCATCACACTTTTTTGTTTCCGGTTGTTCCGGCTTGTGTTTGGTATATTTTCCTTTGTTGTTACTGCTCTTCAGTTCAGTACAACTGTTCAATTTTGTTTTTCTGTGCTTACTAAATATACGTGTTGTTTCTTTTTTATTCGCAGCCAATCCTTTACCGTATTATCATCAGATAAACTTGGATGGCCGCAGACACATTACTTTTTGTAACCGAAATAGATTGACTAGGTTGATATTGGAGTCAATTTAAATGAAATCAGGAATGAAAATCATGTATGTGACATCTGTAGAAAAATGACTAGGTTCCGTATTCAATGAAGACTTCTCCAGGGGCAGGAAATGTGGATAACAACAAATCTGACTCAGAAAGCGCAACTATTAATCTGAGATATTAAAAGCAAAAATTTGGATGCTTATTTACATATATAAAATGTCTGTATATAAATAAGGTTGATATATTATTTTCATTGTCAATCGTTTGCACTGGTGGAACTCATGGCTATTTATTTATATAAGACGTAATAGGAACTTATATGTTTGCTTGTATGTTTAGTTAGATATGCATAATATATATATGGTATTTAGACGTATATATGAATATATATTTATATAAGATGTTGGAGGAACTCATATGGTTGCTATATATATATATATATATATATATATATATATATATATGTATATTCACAATAATATAGACGTGTACACGTTTATATATGCATGGATATTTATATATATGAACTGTGGTAGGAGATCACATGGTTGCTTATATGTGCATAATATAAGTGATGCGTAAACGTGTTTATGGATGAATATTTTTATGTATAAGATGTGAGTGTAAATAGATATATAAATAAATAAATTTATAATGCTGCTATATTATGTATTCTGTGTGAATCGTATACACTTTAATTTTAAGAAACCCATTTTGTTGCTTTTATATATATATATATATATATGAGTGTGTGTGTGTGTGTGTATGTGTGTTTTGTGTGGTTTGTACACAAATATATAAATGGATATTACATGATCTGCGTTTTGAGTAACGCAGTACTGATTCCATTTGTTTTCTTTATCCAAAATATTTCGGAAGCCGTTGTCGGCCGACTTCTTTAGTTGACCCATCCTCACCAGTTTTCCAAAAGAAACCAATGAAGCAAGTTCGATATTTCCTCTGGCCATATCATTTATAATTCAGACTGACCTTTGTGTTTCACGTGTGTGTATGTATCCATAACTATTACGTTTCTCGCACTAAGAGAGATTATATAAATGGATATTTTATATTTTTATATTAGATGTCGGTATAAATGTATTTTGCTGATATACTAGCTTAATTGTTAGTGTGAACTGGAGGAGCTCACATGGTTGATTTTATTGATATTTAAGTGTGCATATGACGTATTGTGTGTACACGTATATATGTCGATGTATATGTATATATTAATATCAGATATAAGAGGAACTCACATGATTGCTTGTTGTTTCGCAGTGCTTCCATCAAATTCATCATTTCGACGATTGACAGATATTGTAGGTAAATAGTGACTCGCAGTTCTGCAATGTACCCAATGAATCTAATTTCTAGGTGCAGGCCGCATCCGTCCTAATTTGTCTTTTTATGAGTATTGTATCGAAAATCTGAAGGTGGGGCAAGAAAAGACCATTCGACTCGTCGTTTGTCAATTGGCAATAATTGAAACTGTAATATTTTCAGTGGATAGTACACGCCGTGTTGAAGCTATCAAAATGATAGGACCAATCAAAACCGATCCATCAAGTAGGGAGATACGTCGTACACCTAGACATTGAGAAAGCTTGTTTTTTAGTATGCGGTTTTTTCTTGTAATTATTGATGCCAGAAGGTTTCCTCGTAATGGTAGATTCAGATAGACTTATTTGTTCGTTAAGCTTTCTTGGTTTGTTCTAAAATTTGTTTTGGATTGTTAGCTTTTGAAACAAACAACAATAAATCATTTTTATATCTTGTATTTAGCCTGCGTTTTTCTATTATATTCTGTAAATCATTTTTTTCTAGATAGTACATGTCTAAAACTGTTTAGAGCGGTGCCATACAATATTCATAGCCAACAAAAGTGAATTTACGGTAGTATCACCATCAAATATAATCTGGATGTTTGCCTGTAGAATAAAATTGGCGCTGATGACGCTCACACAGTTCAGGCAAACCGTATATTCAAGTATGTATTAGGTGTTGCGAACCTAGTAACAAATTAGTTCAGTTGTGACCAGAAGGATAAACCAAAGGCAGCATGAACGGAAAGTATAATCTCATGCACATTCGTTTCGTGCTTACTGGCGACTCATCAGTAGGAGCCGGTATTACGCCCTTTAACCACTATATATTTGGTTGAAGAATGTGGAATAATAGGACGGTACAATCTCCTAGACGAATGTGTAAACCTGTAATAGTGAAGCTAACATAATCTAAAGTCAACGACAATACGACTTCAATGCTAACTCACATTATATAATATATATACCGAGTCTGTAAAGGATACTAACACTATGGCCATTGTGTTAGTAACTGATACCTTTTTTGAAATCGATGAGTACCGGATACTAACACCATGGTTTCCGAGTCGGTACATGATACCAACCTGATGGATATAAATTTATGCTAAAGTTCACCTAAATTGAGAATTACAACAATTTCCGAACACCTGTTACTCCAGTTAAACCATACATTCTGGCCTTCATCGATATCAGTTATCACATTTCGCGGTAAGCATGACATCATTCAATTCAATATATTACAGTTAAATACTGTTTGTTGCGAAGAGCTAATATATATGCAAGTATGTATTAGGTTTTGCGAACCTAGTAACAAATTAGTTCAGTTGTGACCAGAAGGATAAACCAAAGGCAGCATGAACGGAAAGTATAATCTCATGCGAAATTATACTTTCCGTTCATGCTGCCTTTGGTTTATCCTTCTGGTCACAACTGAACTAATTTGTTACTAGGTTCGCAAAACCTAATACATACTTGCATATATATTAGCTCTTCGCAACAAACAGTATCTAACTGTAATATGTTGCAACATGTTTATCTCTTTCTTAAATTGGGGTTAATTTTTATCTCTGTGGTTGTTTTCTTTTTATTTGCTTGAATTTTTCTCTCAATGTCCTTTGTCTCAACTTTTTTATCATTAGTCGCATTTAACACAAGCCGTCTGAGTAACTCTTTAATTGACTTGAATTTTTCGACGGCAATGTTTGAGAATACGTTAATTCACAAATACTAATTGTAAACACAACTTAGGAGTATGACTCATACAAAATATTCTGCACGCACACAATTCATGGCTTTGAAATTGTTGAATTGTCTGTGGATCAGC
>JAQBSW010007126.1:0-43179 GCA_029291075.1 Eudiplozoon nipponicum
ATACAGTTAAATACTGTTTGTTGCGAAGAACTAACATATATGCAAGTATATATTAGGTTTTGCGAACCTAGTAACAAATTAGTTCGTTGTGACCAGAAGGATAAACCAAAGGCAGCATGAACGGAAAGTATAGTCTCATGCACATTCGTTTCGTGCTTACTGGCGACTCATCAGTAGGAGCCGGTATTACGCCCTTTAACCACTATATATTTGGTAGAAGAATGTGGAATAATAGGATGGTACAATCTCCTTGACGAATGTGTAAACCTGTAATAGTGAAGCTAACATAATCTGAAGTCAACGACAATGCGACTTCAATGCTAACTCATAATATATTGTAATAGTTGTGTAGTTTGTTGCATTCATATAGCGGGTGGGTCATAGCCAATCGTGCTGTAAATTTTGTCATGATCTTTACCGATACCATTTATTATTCTGTTGTGTTGACGACTGTAAACAATTGATCGCACTGTAATGACGAAGTATGATCGACTCGTGGAATGAAACTACTCATACATGAATATGTGCAGACTGGAAAATCTGGAGAGAATCGGTAATTACTCCTTGGAATCCAACCTTATGATTTTCTGTGTGCTGAAGGAAATTTTGACATTCGCATTACGGAAATTCGGCTTAGTGCAATTATTGAGACGGACAGGTCGTCTCGAAACTTTTCTGTTGTATCCACTGTAGTACGAATCAAACGTAATCTGGTGTTGACATATATAAAAAGTTACGGGTAGTTGTTCATAAGTAAAAGCTTTCTCCGGTAGCCTGGCTCTTCCTCGATCTTGTGTGTTAAAGCAAATTTTCCTGATTTGGTGTTCTAGGTTGTTAATCGGGTTTCTTTTGTGTGATTTTGTCATACTGATTGTTTATTGGATGTGTTGCCCGGCTAAAGTAGGTTTCTATTAATTGCCAATACCGATTCACTATTTTATTCTCCATCTCGTGATTTAATTTGATATCTGGTTCGGTTTCATTATCTTGTTTTTTTTATTTCGGCCGTCTCTGCTGTTTCTGTGAAAAAACTGTAGATCACCTACATAACTTTTGTAAAATATGCACTGTTCAGTTATATTTTCTAGGCTCGTTTGTTCACGCTTGTGCATGTAGATATCCACCAGAAGTGAAATTCACTTTACCATAGCTGCGCTACTGAACTTTCGTAAAGTTTTGCCTTCAAATTTAAATAGCATGTATATTTTACTGGCTAATGTGCGGTTGTTGATGTGATTTTGTCTATAGGAATAAATGGAAATTCATTTTTAATAAGATCATACACAATTGTCGTTGTTATTTCTATTGACATGTTCGTAAGTAAGAAGGAAAATTCAAATGAGACCATTTTTATTAATTGAACGTTTTCCTCTTAGTCTATCTAATTGATCGGAAAAATACTTATTCGTTTTTGTTTTTGTCACAGAGAAATTATTCTGGTTTATATTGCAGAGTATTGATCTTTGGCATTATAGGCCGCATAAGATGAGCTACTTAGGTTGTTGCGGCTCAAAGCGCTTTCGGTTTGCTTCGCGGTCTTGCGTGGCTTGTTCCGAAATTCGCATTTTGAATTTCTGCTAAGAGTTCTGATTTGTTTTTAGAATCTAGCACTGAAGAAGCAAGATTTTCTCTTCCTTTTTTAAATTCCATTTATTCTTGATTCAATATTTGTCATTCTTGGGTTTAAATTGTGAACGAATATTTATTATCTAGTTCATGAGCTCGTTGTTTCCACATACTCGACCAAATTATATAGTGGTTAAAGGGCGTAATACCGGCTCCTACTGATGAGTCGCCAGTAAGCACGAAACGAATGTGCATGAGATTATACATTCCGTTCATGCTGCCTTTGGTTTATCCTTCTGGTCACAACTGAACTAATTTGTTACTAGGTTCGCAAAACCTAATACATACTTGCATATATATTAGTTCTTCGCAACAAACAGTATTTAACTGTAATATATTGAATTGAATGATGTCATGCTTACCGCAAAATGTGATAACTGATATCGATGAAGGCCAGAGTGTATGGTTTAACTGGGGTAACAGGTGTTCGGAAATTGTTGTAATTCTCAATTTGGGTGAACTTTAGCATAAATTTATGTCCATCAGGTTGGTATCGTATACCGACTCGGAAACCATAGTGTTAGTATCCGATACTCATTGATTTCAAAAAAGGTATCAGTTACTAACACAATGGCCATAGTGTTAGTATCCTTTACAGACTCGGTATATATATTATATAGTGTGAGTTAGCAATGAAGTCGTATTGTCGTTGACTTCAGATTATGTTAGCTTCACTATTACAGGTTTACACATTCGTCTAGGAGATTGTACCGTCCTATTATTCCACATTCTTCTACCAAATATATAGTGGTTAAAAGGCGTAATACCGGCTCCTACTGATGAGTCGCCAGTAAGCACGAAACGAATGTGCATGAGATTATACATTCCGTTCATGCTGCCTTTGGTTTATCCTTCTGGTCACAACTGAACTAATTTGTTACTAGGTTTGCAACACATAATACATACTTGTATCTTTGGAACGAGTTGTTGTATGCTGCATCTTTGTCAGCACCTCAATGCATTTCTTCTCTATTTCGAAAGCCGTTTACGACTCTCTTCTTCCAGAATAGATTAATGTTCAAGGCACGACGCAGTCACAATGAACACATTCGTACGTTAAGTGTGTTGTGCAAGCAGTCTCGTAAGATAAGCGAGAAAACCGGCTTAGAGCATTAATTATCACCTCTTAATTATCATAGTATGAGGTAGAAATAAGTGGTGCAGAGTTGCTAGACTTAGCTGACAGTCTGGCTAAATCAGCGTATTTTAGTACAGATACATAGCGGACTGACTATCAGGCTAATCACCATCATCATTGTTGCAGTGACAATTCTTTAGGTCGAGAACCCTCCAATGGCCCTATTTCGGGCTGATATTTATAAAACAGAACGTTCTCGCAGAAATGCACGAATTAAGATGATGCAAAGTCAGGACAATGATGGAAGCAGCAGTCAAGCTGCAGAATGGGATACGCAGTGATAAATATTGTTTGTAGTTTATTTAAATAAAGGGACGCGCGTTATATGATTAAACTCCTGTAAAATTGATTAAAAATAAAGCGTTTGTTTTTAGCACACTAACTTCGTCTGTTAATTTGGAAAATTGAGTAATAATATTATCAGCATAAATGACAAACAAAACTGCAGAGTTAGGGATAATTACATCTAAGCTGATTGATACTATAATAGTAAATTTTGATGGAATTCGAATGAACGACCAATTAATATTGGTGATCATGTTGTTGGAGACCGAGCCCAGGTGAAAACATTAGGATGTCTGCCAGTATTTACATCAGTATCGACCAGTTATTTCCGCCTTTCATCGGAATTTATGCTTATGTTTTCACACCTAGATATGGAAATGCCACAGTTGGGGTTCGAATAGTTTGAAGCCTGTGTGTGAGCGCAAGATTTTTCGTTAGAAGAACCTAATGTGCACGTGGCTGTCCAGTAATTAGTTGATCGTGCAATTGAAGTAAAACTAGAATTTCCTGTAGATCTGTCATATGAAGAATTTAAATGATTATTCGATCACTTCCGTGCCAGGCCTCATGAGGTGCCTTCAGAATTATAAAAACTTAAACCACAACTGCGTGAGATGCCCATGTATACAAAGACACACAACAAGAGATGGTTGTCCTAGTTAACTAAGTCTGTCCGGTTTATAATCGCCTGAAAGCATTATGTTAATGCTGCTGGACCCCACAAGATATGGCATGCCAGGAGGCCTGGAAGGAACCAAGCTCTACAGAGTTCGGCCATGTGACCACAACAGCACAACGTATTCACGTTACAACAGCCGGCAGGGGGCATACCTGATGGGAATTCTTCGCGGTATATAAAGCGAGTCCGGGATGGACAGCAGCACCCACTGTCTGGGAAGCAATCTCAATATATAAAGACACTAGCTGCGACCAATACATCACATAGGAGCCAGCAATTCAGTATAGTTCTCCAAGGGAACGGCCAGTTCTCGGGAGAATAGGGTTCTCCACCTCACGAACATTGATAATCGCGGTGCTGTCCAAATTTGTTATTCTTTGTGTGCTTAGAATTATGGGTCGAGGGAAAAGGACCTCCAAAGCTCCCTACGTTCTGTTAGAAATGAAATGGCCATTGACGAAGAAAAAGTGTATGAAACTTTACCACACGTAACGATTTTTATTAAAGTTAAATTTCGAGAACTTTTCAACGGGCAGCCAGTGATTATGTAATTTGATACTGGTGCTGATGTTTTGGTATTACCCATGGTTAGGCCATTAAACAACGTAAAACCCACGAAAAACCATTTTTTAGGCTTCAGATGCGTCGATGTTGGCTGCTAGCCAATGGTGCACTAACTTTTTAATGAGGATATTTACCATTTGTCTTTTGTTGTAGCGAATATCCAGATACCCTGTGGAGTGTTCCTTAAGGTCGACATGCAGGAGTAGACATTTCGTCTGCCCCAATGGTGTAAATAGCTTCAAAATCAGTACAATGCTATATTCCAACTTCTCAATTAAAGGGAATGTCCCGGGCCAACGGCTGATCGCTTTAAACGATGTCTAGAATTAGACGAAAATTATGAACCATCAAGAGTATATGGTGCTCCTCCAAAGAAACTAGCAGCAGCGAGTTAGTTAACGCAATAGATGGTTTAAATTACAAAGAAGGATGGTTCGCTCCGACAGGCGGCTGCTTTCCGGAAATTAAACTCTGTGATCAAACCTGACCCGTATTCCATATCGGCTTTGCGCGATCTGTTCCTACAGTTTGTAGGAGGCAAGTGGTTTGGCGTGCTTGGCCTAGAGCGAGGCTTTTGGCAAATTGGCGTTCAGCCAGAAAACCGGTGGGAACTAGCGGTACATGTGCTTTTGGCTTGCATTCTACGTTATGTCTGGGCTTCTATATGAGCACACCGTTTATTGAGAAGTATTGTCGCCAAGAGTTACACGATGATTCTTTATAAGCCAACGATGTTCTGTATTATTTTCCCTAAATATTATTAGTATAGCCATCACTTGATTGTTATGTCCTTTTTGGAATTGGTGCAGCTGATCTAAGCGGATTAAATTAACTGTGTCAACGATAGAAGGGAGGCCATTTATAAATCAGACTGCATACTAGGTTATTATGGGATATTGAAGCAAATTGTGGTGGTTCCACAGGCATTGATCACTGTGATAGTTTCACTTGAATCGCTGTCACACGTACGGTATTGAATTTTAATTTATTACTAATAATATTGGTTAATTTAAAATAAATATTAAGGAAAAATTATCGTCCATCTCGTAGCTTCTTGAATCAATTTCAATAAAAAGGCGTCTTTTTTGTAAGTATTATGTAAAAAAATGGAAGAACGATTTCGGTTTTCTATTCTGCGTACTATTATCATTTTCATTTTTTTGTTTGTCCATTTTTACTATTTTTAAAATTGACTATTCCTCCGATTTGCTCTTCTGCAGAAGTCGGGAAGTAACAGTTTTGTTGCCCAAGAGAAGAAGAAGAAGAAGCAAACTCGTCGGGTTCAAAATGCTCTCCCTACAACGCTGACGAGCATGAGTTCCACGGAAGAAAGTCATGAACTGGCTAACACTGTTAAGGTCCTCGACAACCCTGTTGTCTCCGTATCGCCCTCAAATGGGCATAAGAAAAATCAGGAGGCTTCTCACGGTGAACACCAGCACAGTCGAAATCACCAGCAGCACAAGAAGAACAAGCAACGCAACAATTTGCAACCTGGTTCAGAGGTAGCTACTTTTCTTCTATCGTGTTTTGTTCAGCCATATTATCTATTCCAAGACTTACAAGCCTAAAGTCTTATTAGCGCACGCGGTGTCCTTAATAGACACTATATATATATATATATATATATATATATATATATATATATATATATATATATATATACATGTATATAGTTTAATAGTAGGATTTGATTTTATATGTTGCTAGTATAAGCTTGGCCACTGATTGAGGTAGCAAGGGAAGTATCCAGTAGACCGATTTCGTCATTATTGGGAGTTCTTAAATTACTGTCTCTAATTTGCTTGAGACTGGATTCGAACCAACGCACTCTGAGTATTGAACTCTATCTATTGCGCCATCCTATATAGTCAAAATATCGCGATTAACCTTCAGATAAATGTAACTTCTCTAAGTGATATGGTGTTTATTGTATTATAATGGACGAGAGTATATAGTTGGAACTTCAGATCTTAAGAGGTTTCAAATAATTTACATTCGTAAGAAAGTATAATCAAAAATATAGGTTACCATATTCTTTCAAAGGGCTTGTATGTAAAACTTTTGGCGCAATGTATGGGTGATAGACTTCGAAGAAAATATGCTTAGGTTCGTGTTGCAGCCGCGACGAATTTTTGAGAATATGTGAAGAATTCCCAATAAGGACGAAAATGGTGTACTGGATAAATTGCCTATGCTACCTGATACAGTTCTGATATTATACTGACGATATACATATAATGAAAATCCTGCCATTAGACTTAATTATATATATATATATATATATATATATATATATATATATATATATATATGTGTGTGTGTGTGTGTGTGTGTTTTGGTACATGTTGGTGCGTGAATAAATACAGCACAAATGTATATGGTTGAAGACTTTTTGAAGCTAAATTAGAGAAGGTCACTAATTGAGAATTTTTCTCGGCTCATTTAAACTAAATATATTTCTTATATTGACTATACTCGAAATTGTTACTCCTTGCGCTTACTTTGAATATTTTCTCGTTTGTAATTAACGAGGATGCATTCACTTCTCATGTGCAGTTTGCTATCTTATGTAATGTTTAGCTTATATTGATAACCTATATATAATATAATCCTGTCATTTTAATTTCAGTTAATACCATTTCCCCAGGTATGTCTGTGTCTGTCTTATCCCGATAGATGGGAAATGGCTAGTTGGAACTTAAGATCGAGAGCGATACCGACTACAATCAACCTTAAGAAAAGAATAACCAAAACAGTAGCTATTATAATAGAAAATGTCATGCAAAGTGTCGGTGGTATAAGGGTAAGTTGAAAGAATAGACCAAATGCACATTGGGTCAAGTCCGGCTGCGGAATTTCTATTGAATATTTTAGTTCCATATAATGACGACATCGGTCTAATTGATGAACTGTATTTGCTATATTATGCTATTTTTATCTCATACCGCCAAAACAGAATTATGGATCTCCCGCATGTTAAATTCCAGAGTAGCCTTTGTCGAAAGGTAGAAATAGTCTGGACTTTCCATTATTCTGTCTACGCCTATTTGGCGGGATCAAGCGACCTGGATAACGTATAAAAGTATCCCGCTAATAGATTCTCCATCTACCCCTTCTGCGTTTTCACCCATTTACGGTAGTTGCCTCTGTGTTTTAGCGAGAAGGATGTGTAATTAGCCTTCTCAAACAGTGCTCGAAATAAGGCAATTGACACTGCAAAATAAGATTAAGTGTGATGGCATACCGAAGAGCTGCTGTATAGAACTGATTGGTTTGTTAATTTAGCTTCTGAGTAGTACCTCAACTCTCGTTTGTCGATGCAAGCAGCTACAGTGGTCCATCTCCAAGGACTCCGCATAATAAAAGAGGACTGAAAGTGTCCTTGAATTGAAGACCACGGACTTGATGCTCCATAATAGAATCCTATGCACACATTTACAAAAGGAGTCGTAGCAAAGCTAATACATTTGGAAATCCCAAGAGAAGCTGATCCTTCTTTTGTCACTAGAAATCCTAGATAAAACCATTCTGGACGACTGGCAGGAGCGCACCATTTAGCACGATCTTAGGCACCGGATTAAAATTGACAATGACGACCGTTTTTTTTGCGTTTGGACTCAGACATTGACGGTTTGACACGTCTTAAGCACATCTGATAGTGCTCTGTATGTCTTCGTCTTGTACCATCGAAATAACTTCATCAATGTATTTGAGTTGAGCAATCCGGCCCCAGCTACAGATCTTCCCTCCGTGTCGTGTTACGGTGACTCCAGTTAAGATTGTATTGACAACGTATTTAAATAGACTGGGAGTATTTATTAATTCTTTTCGATCATAAGAGCCCCTCACAAACGGTTTGGGGAGACTTAGTTGTGGGAATACATGCCGATGAGTCATTATGATAAGCTATTCGCATTTTTACTATTTTGGCTTGTATATCATCATTAAGCATATCTTGCGCGATAGAGAATCGAAAGTGGTTGAGTAGTCCAGAAAATCAACAATGGCAGGCCGCTGATATCAGTGGCGTAACTCCAGTTCCGCGGAGTTTGAGGATTTGATCTGCGCATCCTATTCTTTGCCGAAATCATACCGTGATTAGCCTAGTTCGCCTATCTGGCTCTTCGCCCATCCCGAGGAAAACAGTAGTGACCATTTTTAAAGCAACAGAAAAAAAATTCTACTACGGTATTTGAAAGGTGTGATAGTATCACATTTTTTTATTTGGCAACTTAAAAGCATCTTTTAAGTAGTTTAGGAATTGGTTCCTTTGTCGCTTCTGCCTTAGTAAGCTAGTGCTAATCCCTATTTTGTTCTAAACATAAAAAATAAAGAAACATAACCATCCCCTCTGGCAGATTCAGGATCTTTTAGAATTATCTGACCAACTGCGCTTCAGAAACTGATCGCGCCGTACATCTTAGCAGACTGAGCACTGGTAATACATCTGATCTGAGCTAAAATTGCAAATCGGTTGTGGCACTTCGACACTGTTTCCAGCTCATCAGTATCATAAAGCCAGCGTTCTTCATTCGCTTCGTGACAAGCAACAAATGTTTTGCGACGCATACGAACCAAAGCATGATCTCTTTTTTCTCAACAGATACTGTGTCAGTACATATAGAAAAAATGATTTATCATAGACAAGGAAACCGAGATTTGTTTAAGCTTTTCTTTTAAAGCGCTTGAAATACTATTCGGTAGGCTATCCATTGTAGCTACTGGCAGCCCACCAAAAGCGTAGGTGTCCCTGAAGGCATCCTACGCAATTGTATTTGTTTCCAGTGTACTGATGTTTAGATGGAATAAGAGCGGCCGCATAGAGGAGAATTTCAATTGGATTTTGACTTTCAGAACAATGGTTCGATTCATTAGTTGATTTAGTAGAAAACCCGTGATGTGCTGTCTCGTTTTGAACAGGAGATAGTTATCGTCTGTGTAAAAGAATGTGATAGATCTGAACACGATGGCATGAAACCTACCTGTCTGCATGGGTCACATTGCTGTATTTCTTAAGCAAGATACCGTTTGTTATGCTGGAAAATTGAGTTTACGACCATATGAATGCGAAGGGAATGATTGCAAAGTATAATACTCTTTTTACAGATATTTTTAACCAAGGTGAAACTTCCTATAACTACTTTTCCCGCTCAGTCTTGTCTGTGTTTGGTATTCGAATCACCAGGAATCACTAGGATGCTCGAATGCCGCGCAGGGTCAGAGGTAAAATTTGATTGTCTTTTTTAAATCATTATCTTTATAAGCAGTATCGGGGTATACGTCTACTGCTCCGAAACCAGCACTGCTGACATGGAATCTAGCAAAATCAAAATCATATTTTTACTTTTCCAATCAAGTATGTTTTTCGCTGGTAACACTGGTTTTTAAAAAGTCATCCCAATAACTGGCTAGATCACTTACCATTAGGATAATAGAAGAATCGCCTAGGCTCAAATAGTACACAATGTGGAGAGCTCAAAAAAATACTGGTCTTTCATTGACATGCTAGTTGGAAATTGCGCTTGTTCAGTTCGGCACTTTGAAAAGGAAACCTAGCTCGTGAGGTTAGAGCATTTACGTTCCGAAAGCCAATGGATAAACTATTTTGGACTCGAACGGAATACGAGGAACAGCAAAAGCTGCTTTTATTTTATTATTCGTACGAATAGATAGCGTTGTCAGTTTTCTTCCTTTACCAATAAACGGAACTCATGTGTGTACGCACAGTTTCTTTAAAATTTTTACTGTTTGAACTGAGTCCCATCAGGAACTAACCGATCTCTGGTGCACAGTTTTACATTAGCACAATCTTTGGAACTACGGCGGGTACGCAAGATGTTGGTTCTTCGCTAGATTTGTATGAAGAGCTTTCAATTCTGGATTCCAAATTTCAAAGCTCATCTGCAGTAGCTTGTTTTCGCTTATTTATCCTGCAAGACGAAGAAAACAAGTCGGCCATTTTTGTCTAACTTTATAACTGATTCAGTGTAATTTCCTTGTTGATTGTATTATCAATTGTTTATTTGTTGGCCATAAATGAACACCAATTCATTCATTCCAAGTGGAGCTGGACGATTTTTAATCAGAATCAACCTGCTTTGAGATGCCCTTCCATTCAAGGCTATTTAGCTTCAACTGCTCGTTGATTTGTTTTAGCTTTTCCTTGAATGGACTACCGACCGGAGCAAACGACCATCATCTGCCTAGAATAATTGTATTCTGAAGGTGCTACAATTCTCCCTTTCCCGTTATTCTTTTATTTCAAGCACTCCTGACAGATGCAGAGAAGAGGCCCGAATTTGCTTGGGAGAGGCTATGGGCGACGCTTGCTATAGATGTAGTCACAGTATCAATAAAACGACCCTGACTCCGCCTTGTGATTGGGTTAATCTTTGGAGTTTTACCGACAGCATATATATATATGTATATATATATATATATATATATATATATATATATATATATAAATCGTTGGTATAAAATAAATATAGCTTGTGCCGCTTAAACCAAAATATATTTTATCAACTGGCAAATGGAATATAAAGGCTCTTGTTTCATGAATTAATTTTTGAAGGCTGATGAAATGCACACACAGGGTGTCCGCATCACTTTTCCCCAGGAGACCAGTATTACTTTCAGCACTGAATAGTTTGTCTCATTCGGCTCCAGTTAATGAGAATAGGTGATTAATCTGTTATCCTAATGCGCGAAATTGGTCCACGAGAATGATTAATTCAATCCGTCCGTTAGAGCATGGAGCCAACATTTCGGCGGCCAAATCAAGGTCATTTCAAAAATGGCCAAAAAAATGAATTTAACATCCATTAGAGTAGACCTGAATGTAGCAGACATGCGAAAACATTTTCCTTCAAAATGTGTTATGATTTTCCAGTTATAAATGTGATAATTTATTCATTATATTTTATTTATTTAGATAAATATTTTCTGCTGCATAATAAATATTTTTAGGCAATGAAGTCATCCTTGTATGTCCAATTCGAATGCATTAGATTATTCTGAAGACTAGGGTATTCTCATATAACATCTTCGTGTGAAAATTAGTTAGTTTTAACAAGTAGAATTTAATTGATATTATAATTAATTTTTGGTTTAAGTAGATTCAGTATATAAAAAACATAAAAATTTACAAATAATATTGCCTCTATGGTCTCGCAAACTGAACTTTTTAATTCGCTGCGTATTAGCGTCGGCATTCTCGAAAACGATCAATTTTTTTATAACCTGGTTCGATCTTATTGGAACGTTTGCCCGATATTTATATGAGGACGTGTGTGTGTGTGTGTGTTTGCAGATATAGGTTTTATAGTTAAATCCGATCGATTCGCCGCTTAGAATATTTATTTTGATAGTACCCTTCTCATGTGCAAAGATATAAAGAAATTTTTATCTTAAAGATGAACCAGTTATTTTTATTTTCTCATCATGTATATCAAACTTGACACATATCCACACACACACACATATATATATATATATATATATAATATATATATATATACATATATATATATATATATATATATATATATATATATATATATATATGGGGAAAAAACTGGTTTTTGTATCTGATAAAAAATTTTTATATTTGCACATTGAAAGGGTAATATGAATTTTATTAAAGCTTGTATTGAAAAAGAATATTTTTTATACTTCATGTTTTGTCGGAGATCAGCTCAAAATGTGTTCGAGGCCTTTTGGTAGAATATGAAATGCCAATGTTTTTTTGTTCAGTCTATCTAAATTTTTTCGTTTCATTTGTTGAGCTTACGTTTTTTATGAAGATATTCGCAATGCAATTGAAGTAAATAGCTTTTAAAGAATATCAACAAGGCGGTAATTCTGAAATGTCTTTTGCCACTTTGTGAAGTAATTGAGATTCGCAGCGTGAAGGATAAACTACCGCTTAGGTTAAACATTTGTCGAGAAGTGACAATAATTTAGATATGAAAATTTCTTGTTTTCTTTGTTCAAGTTTTATGGTTTATATACTAAACCAAGTTACTGCTTGTTTCCTCTTTGCCCATCATTTATGACTATGATAGATTCGATTTGCTGAGTGTTCAATTTTTCTTCTATGACATTTCCTAGTTTTAGGTTGCCCCTTCTATGTATTCTATTTTATGTCCTGCGTAATATTAATTTTTGTATTATTTCTGGCCGGCTTTCTCACTATGAACTTACTTCCTATCTTGTTTTTGCATCTATCTTTTTTTAAAGAAACGACATCGTTCCAGTAAACATCATTCTCGTGAGCGGTCTGCTACGCCTAGTCGCGTCAATCCGGGCGCCTCTTCAGAAGTTAGTTCTGAATCAGGCAAACAATGCGAAGCTTCGGGCATTGACGGACGCAAAAGCCCAGCTAAACACCAGTCCAAGACGTCTGTGGCAAAGTCGATGAAGTCGACTGCACCTTTGGTCAGCTGTAATGAAAACGCTAAGCAAACTGTAGGTACAATTCAACAGGAACACACTGGAGGTAAGCGTTTTTTACCATGCTTTAGAAAAATGTGACAGACGATTGAAATCGCGATTTTAAGCACATAAAAGTTTATGCAAGAAGTGTATTTCTGGAAAAACCTGGTCCTAACTGGCACGCTAAAGAAATAATCTCATCAACGGTAATTCTGAAGCAACCTTTAGACGCCGGCTTAGGAAAAACATCAATGTGTTGGTCTAGGCATATGAATTTTCATGAACATTACACTCAAATAAGTGGTTATTCCTTCACTTCAGCCTCGCCAATGAACCCTGTTTGCGGTTGAACTTCTTCAGATTTGCACCTGCCCTCTAGTGAGTGTACTGTGTGCCGTGATCAAATAACCGATATCACGAATTATAGGATCCGGTCGCCAGTGTGCTAAATTCGCTACCATTTCGCATAGGGTTTCCAACCAAAACTTATGGTGCGTACGTGAACTCAATTATGGCAGACAAAAGAGTCCTGCACTGCCTTTCGTGATTGTGGTTGAATAGATATTTCTGCCATACAAAAATCTACTGGCTGAAAAGGTTTAACGTTTTGAGTACAACTTCAACTCAAATATTGATGAACTTTGTTATTTTAAAAGTTCAGTGTGATGTCTTAAATTGTGATGAAATATTACTCTAAGAAGCGGTTAGTCAAACTGGGCATTCTAAAGCGGTTTTGTCCAGTATTGTCATTGCAACGGCGCTTCGCTTGCCCAATTTTAAATTCCGTTCAGTTTTGTTATTTTTAACATTAGCAAGTAATTATTTGTCTTCTATTGTTGTTTCTATTTTCGCAATACTATTTGATGAGCTTCATTTCTCTAGTAAATCAATGTAAGAGATTACGCGAAGCTGCTACGATGTTATCTATCAAGTTTTTTTCTTATTCACACCTCGGAATATGTGTTTTTTGCATCGTAAACTTGAGTGATTATGAAGCGTTCATTGGATTAGTTAGAATTAATTTTTTTCACTTTTGTTTTGCGAATTTGAAGAATCACTGTCATCATCAGCTGCAGCTGCAGGATCATCACAATAACAAAGAGCAATACAGTAGACTTTAATAACTGATGCTTTGCTGCCATATACCCTCGAGGAAAAATGTTCTTTCTTCAATATAACAAGAAAAGTAATTTTACACAAAAACTGTTAAGAAGTATGATTTATGAAATGAAAGATCTAGTTAAGATCCAGCTTCCTACCTAGATAACACACAGAAATGAGGCAACTTAGACCGCTACAGAAAACCATTATGGTCGGGTCATCTTTAAGGCGAGCGACATCGGCAATACAGCTTATTTTCGGTTGTCACTTTATCGCTTTATAGACACGACAAACCTTGCAGTTAACTCTGTCCTCTTAAGAAAGACAACTAGGACGATTCTATTAGAAATCCGCAAGAAGTTCGTCACTGAGCTCGATTCACTACCATAGTGCATTGGGTTTTCAACCAAACACTATGTTGCGCACGTAAACCACATTCTGGTTGACTAACGTGCCTTACACTACCCAATTTGTTTATGGTTGACTTTAGATGATTCTGCCATGTAAAAGCCTGCCACTCTTATTTTGTACGTCAATCTGGCACTGGTTGAAGGATTAATGCTCTACTGGATAGTCGAACCAGCGTGGTTAAGGAAGCCACGAAGGAGAACAGTGATGCCACCATTTTAAACTTTTGGGAAAATTTGGCTCATGCTGGCACCCATTACAAAAACAAGTGTAGAGAGAAGATATCCCTGACAGGTACCACTGCTCGTACTAGAGTTGTTCGGTAATTCATTGTAGACCCTAATACGATCATTAGTGTTTGTGAAGGCGTCACGGATAATATATAAAAATTCAATTAGCGCACTACATTTCGAAACTTTCCTGATTAGAAAATTGAGATTCATCTAGTCAAATGCACCCTTGAATTTTGGAAAGACGACTACTGTGGAATTGCAATGTACATGTCGCTGTTCAGGTACTTGTTTCAAGGTGTAACTATTATCTATTCAACCTCGTCCAGTCCGGAATAGGACTTGGCCTTCTCTGGTATTTGTATAAGACCAGGTGCTGATACGACGTTAGATAGTCAAAGAAAAAAACCAAAATACGGCTTGATTCAAGCTTAAGCCACAATGGTCATCGTACGAATTACCATTACCTTTTTGAAGATAGAAATATAGATCGACACACTTTAAGTGGTACTATCTCCTTATTTGATGTTTTGCGAAAATGATTGGTCAGTATTCCAGTCAATGATTGCACAGGTGGTGATAGCAATTCTTCAAATCAAGTTTGCGTGCTTGAAGTAAAAATAATCCAAATGTATTTAACCCGTCTTCGAACAATAAAGCAAACCTACGGTCAATCCCACGTACTGATGCGTTTTCAACTTCCATGATCACCATGAGAGTACAATGACTCGTTAAGTACAATGGGATTGGTGCTTACTTCAAGCTCGCAAACTTGATTTAAATAATCCCATAGATTATGCCGTCAACATTACTGAATACGGTCGGAAGTTGATCATCGCGACCGGCAGCTTAGCGGCGTTTAAGATATTCCTTAATTATAAATCTAATGGTTGTTCGAGAGTAACGTGCCTCGGGCTGTAACTAATCATGTTAGCAATATTATCTTGAAGCTCTTTTATACTAGAACTAAGCAGTCACTTCTCTTCAGGATAGACGCTGCGCTCAGTTTTAATACGCAAGTAGCAGTTTAGATGGGTGGGTGGTTAGTTGCGGATTAAAATTTTGATCACACGATTTGGTTGATGAAGCTAACTTTGGTGAATGGAATATTATTTCCCACCAATCGCAATATTACTAACACTGTTCTGAAATGCCATACTTTAGAAGTCGCGTAAGGAGAAGACCGACTTTCGTGTTGTGCAAGTGAACAATAATAATTAGTTTACGCATATTGCATTCATTCATGTGAGTTGGTTCTCTTATGCGAATTCTTTCAATTACACAATAATTTATTGCGCGGATGGTGGTAAAAATTATTTAAATCAAGTTTGCGAGCTTGAATAAAACACCAATCCCATTTTATTTAACCAGTCAAGGAAGGTCGAAACGCGTCAGTGTGTTGCGACTGGCGGTAGTTTTGTTATGTTGTTCGATGACTGGTTAAATACAATGAATTCCTTCACTGCTAAAAATAACTGCTTCGCTAGAACGCAGGCGTCTCGTCGCTCTACTATTGACAAGTCTTGTTCGTTGTCCTTTGCACACGTTCGGCCGTCGCATTAGCCTGATGATGACAAGTTGCAGCTTAGAAATGATTTATGTCAATGTTCTTGCATCTTTGATGAAATTCCTTCGACTCGAACTATGCACCCTGATTGATAACAACAACCTCCAGGATATCAAATCAATTGAGCCAGTGCTTTTCTAAGCACCTTATAATTTTCTCTGTCATGATTTGCTTCAGCGATGCAATCTCGACACATTGGCTAAATCTATCAATTATAGAGAGTGCGTAGGTTGTGCCGCCATGTGCGACAGGCGTCGGATCCACCAAGTCGATGTACAAACATTGATTTCGTGTTGTAGAATTAAAAGCAAAAAAGGTGAATTTTCCTCTTCCCTGTGGCTTACAACGTTGGTACGTGGTGCACTATTGACGGTAACTACAAGTACCTTGTCACACTGGGCCAATGTATTTGCAGCTACATTGTATCGGTGAGGCGCCCAGCACCGAAGTGTTCCGGCGTTCCGTGCTAAAAATGAATCAGCTTCCTTCATGTGGACTTCACTACAAGGCATTGTACCTTTTTTCTTCGTTCTGAACCAGTAGTCCATTTTGCGAGTTGCAATGCTTTGTAAGGCATTGCAACCGATGATCCGTTTCTTAACAGCTTGGCTACTTCTTGGCTTGTAACATCATTGCCCTGTTCTTCGCGAACCTTGATAAATTGGGATGCCCGAAAGTAGAAATTCTGCTGATTTCATTGGCTGCTTCATTCATGGTAAAAGCTCGATACTGAATCGTTACATCGTATTCTTCGAACACTTAAATAATCTGATGCATCCATTTATTTTTCTTATAACTAGTGATCTTCAATGCACTATTGCTTTGCCATCGGTATTGCTGTCTCTATGCCCAACGATGCCAAAATATCTAGACTTTTTTTGGGGCCCATTGTACTGTGACTAGTTCATTTTCGATGACGGTATAATCCTGCTTTGCTTAATGCACTAGTGCATCTCTCACCCACACCAATAATTGCTGAACCGGATGCCTGACAAATTTGAACTCATTGGTCGTACCTCTTTTAAAGGCCAAAGCATGGGCAATACTGAAACATAATTTCCATTATTCAATTTTTTACTCACAGGCTTTCCGTTTAAGAATTCTGAATTTGGACTTTATAAATCCTTATTTAGGGCAAAATTTCCCAGACTTCTTTTTTCTCTTGAGTCATTTGATTCTAAGCATACTTTAGGGTGCTATGCAAATTTTCTTCCGTAGTCTCATTGTTTTGGGAACTACCAGGTCTTTTTTTCTGGACTGCACTTCGTCTACCAATGTTTATCAGGTGTTGGACTGTTGTCACCTCTAAATGGTCGTTCTTTCGGTGAACTGCTGCCAAATAGGCGATGTATTTTTCACAAGTACTTCTGACGATGCTAGTGTCCCAATGTAGTGTGACTGTTTTCAAGCCGACTGGCTGCAACTTTCCCTGACGGACCTGCTGAATATGAGGCAAAAATTACAAGAAGGAAATTCGCATCTGCATGCTGTTGATATAGGGCTCATCTCGTGTTTCGTTGACGGAGAATAAGTGTTGCTACTTCCGTTTAATATTGATTGAATCAGATAGTTATTTTGTTAGATTTTAAAACGAATTATTAGTCGATTTAACAAATACAATGGGGTCGGTGTTTACTTCAAGCTCGCAAACTTGATTTAAAGTATTAGTCGATTGTTAGCCACAGACCTAGTGGCTGATGATACTGTTTCTAATTCTAGGACGTAGTGTATTAGTCATGTAAATTGAGACATGCAATGCGCATTCTATCAAAACTTATTTGTGAGGCAGTTTTATATTGGATAAATTAAAAAGTCAGTTTTTGTTTCTAATAAGAGAAGTGTTTATTCCCATATATGAGTTTAGAATGACACATTGTATATCTTTCTGAACCGCTTTCGTTCTATTTTATCGATTGCTTTACGAGACAAAATGAATTAATCTTGCGCATCTATAAAAAGAATTGTCCACTTAGAAAATACATAAAAAATATATAAATATCAATTCCGAACGTTAAAATAAATAATTCGACTAAACTCAGCTTTGCCTGGGACATGGTAGCCCAATTGTAACGTCAGTGCACGAAAAAAAATTTTTTTTGCAGTTCTTGACAATGTCTGTTTATCGCGATAGTCTTCAAATATGAAACAATGCTCAAACATTTAGCGGCGATCATAATTAAAATGCGTTTTGTTGATTTATCGCATTTTCAAAGGATTAAACGTATTTAATTATAGATTTACATGCATCATCCATCTTGTTTTGCATGCGTCACGTTGGTACGTGCTCTGACAAGCGTACAATTAATCTCGTGCTGCATCTGTCTAAATAGGATTTCCCACGGGTAAAATTAAAAATTCAGATAACATTAGATGTAGATTGCAGTAGAATTTTGCCTTGCACACTGGGTAGAGTAATTTTGGTTGTGGATGCAATGAAAACTAGGTCAGCTGCAAAGTATGTAATTGCCAACGCTGAAGGCAATGGTCTATGCGCTTCATTGCATCTTCATCTTTACTTTGTATATTACTATACTCCTGTTCCTTATTAAATATACAAGCATTCACAACAGATTTTATTATGTCAATGGGTTTATATGTGTATAAACTACTACTACCCACAGCATTACACCACCATAATACACTGATGCTTCACTGCCACAAAACCTTGAAATTCAAGGTTATGCGTGGGCTGTAAATGAACACTAGGTCGCCCATTCCTAGTGCGATGTGTAAAAAATGTGGAGGGTAACTATTGATAAAATTATTTTTTGGAAATTCGTATCTGGGAATTAATGTTACTTTTATTTGGAAACTAAACATTTACAAGCATCGTGGTTAAATGGGATAGCATTTTTTCCAAAACCCAACTCGACTGTAGCATATTTTTAAAAACGTAGGCGATGAAAAGGAATTACCTGAAAACGTACATTCAAATTCAAATAAATATTTTTTTGCCTTATAGATGCAGCGCAATTATGTTGCAACTGAATGCTAACACTGCGTAACTCCTCTCAATTTCCTGCTTTGAGTAAATCATGGAAATATGCCTTGCTTAGATTATGATAAATATAAACAATCTTTTTGGCTATTTTGGAAGTGTTCTGCAATTGACCAGCTGTGTTTTATCCGAGATGCTCTTTGATTCGCCTCTTTAACATTCAGTGGACTGTTAGATTGGAAGGCAATTATCCTTTTCATTTATAGTCATTCATTGCAGACCAATTGGATGAACCGTGCTGATGTTGTGAGTAAATGAGCCTACATTATATAAATCAGACTATAATGACGAGTCGGCTAGAATATTAATAAGCAATTTGTGGTGCTTCAACAGGCTTTGGTCAACAAAACATGACGGATTAATAACTTTTGTTTTACCAGTGTTGCTATTTATAATGTTTTGTCATAGCAATCTTAGCAGGTCTCTATTAAGCATTATTACGATGCGGAAATAACACTATTTTTAGCATTTGGTCTTCACTAAATGATGGCACGTGTTTTTATTTCCGTAATTCTAGTAGTCGTATCGGTAACGGTAACATAAAAACTACCTGATACCATGTCCTCTGTCCAATGATGCTTGAGGGGCCCACTTGATAATGTAAAACTGTAGGCTGCAAAATCGGCACCATAGTCATGCTTAACTGACATGAGTGAATGATATACAATTCTTATTATAGATTCGTACTTCATTGTGTGAACCCCATCATTAGTTGCATGACATCCTCTGTCCAATGATGCTTGGAGTCTACTGGATACTGCAGATCTGTGGGCGCCATAGCCATGTTTATAAAACTAAGGAATGATGTACACTTGATTATATATATATATATATATATATATATATATATATATATATATATACTTACTTTACTTAACTGCGGCTGACTCCTTTTGGAGGATAAGCCGGCTCCACATTTCATGGAGTTTCTTGGGAATTTGGTACAAGTGGTGTCCCCTCACCACTCGGCTTTTTGATCGAGGACGCACCTCTAGCCTTTGCACATCCAAGCGCAGTCTGCAAGGCAGCAGTAAGTTGCATGGTTGCCGGTGGCTGTTGAGAGCTCATTCGCCATTCGGAAGTACGGGGTACTGTCCAGGAGTCCATGTAATCCTGTGGCTGTTGAACCCTTTTGTGGCGGGGAACACACGCCGAGTCATGGTGCCGTCGTCGGGCTCATGTGGTATTTTATAGGAGATCCGATTGCCGGTCGGAAATCCACCACGCCCTGGTGACACCACCGCCATAGCCCCGTTAGCCCATGTACGATCGGCCATCATATATATATATATATATATATATATCAGTTCTTGTAGATGCCTCACATATTAGAAAATAACTTCCTCTGCTCTTTGGTTCTTGAAATGTACAATATATGCTTATTCGCTTAACTTTCAAGTCCTCATTTCTTGTTTCATAATCATGAATGCCATAACACACGGTACACATTCCCATCTAAATTATGCCTATTATGGTGTTCTCGTTCGAAACTTATTTTAAAACTTTTCTGACTAGGGGGAAACTCATTTATTATAAAAAAATTTAATTATCCCTGTTACTTTAAAAAAATTTGATTCTGACATCTGTTTGTCTAGGTCAGCTATTGGTGAAGACTGCCGCAGTTGTCGATCCTCGATCCCAAGTTCCTGTCAGTGAAACTGGTTTACTGTCGACCGACTTTTCAATTGGATCACGTTTAGAAGCCCCGTCATCTAAGCGATTCGATACAAAGGTAAATAGCACATACTTTAGTTGTCTGATTTATGTGTATATTATGCTAAAGCATTTAGAGCTCGGCTGCATCGAGTGCAAAATTTTTTATGACTTCTTAATACTTCTCACGTGATTAATTAATGAAAATATTAGTGTGCAATATTCATCTTTCGCTTTTTAAGACTGTTCTGCATTTTCATAATCTAAATTTGTTATTTTTTGCGATTAACAGATCCTTTCGAATGATGTAAGTATAGCTGGTGCTGAGGGAGGTATTCAGCCTAGCGATAATGGTACACATGTGAATGAATCTGCCAGGTTTATGCTGGCTTCTTCTAGTGACAACAAAGATGTGGCGCACGAACGTCATCATGTTAACGCAACTGATGATTCTGACGAAAGGAATGGAAAAGCTGCTTCAATTATTGATCAAAGAAGCTGTTCTGAGATGAAAAATTCTTCGTCCAGTTCGAATATTCGTTTTGGTTTGTCTGATAGTGATTTCGTCCTTCGGGATTGTTCACATGCCATTGCCCCTATTAAGTGAGCAAAACTTTATATCCTTTACTTCTTTTTCAGAATTTGTGAGCCGTAGTTTTGACATTTAATTTCATTTTTGTATTGATGATAAGCTAAATTAGCCATATTAAATCGCATTAACCTTTGAAATCTCCGACCTGATGGCCGAATCACCCTTGCTGGTTATATTGATCGCGTTCTTATGGACTTTACATCTAATAATGAGACACTTCTGTCTTGAAAACAAATGTTACGCCGATAGATTGTTTTAGCCGTTGACATCACGCTTGATATCATGCGCTAACTTCTGTGTAAGTAAAAAGAAAGGTGATTCTATTTCCTTTTACAGGAACATAATTCTCGCCAAACTTACGCTAAGTTGACTTTCGCACGCCTTTGTTAGCCCTGGTGTGGTCCAGGGGAAATGCATCGGGTCACTTTCGGTTAAATTTCTTTAATCCTTCTTGTAGTCCACTTCGCAGACGATTTACCTTAATTTGCGTATGTGTGGTATTACTAACAAAAAGTATTGTTGGAGCATTGCCGCATTGCCTTAAAAAATAGTTATGTGTGGGCTAGATGTAGACAGCCGGTCGCCTATTTCTAGTTTTGGTTGAGACTTAATCTAAACTCAAGTTGTGTGGACTATAATTAGATATCCGGTTGCCTTTTTCCTAGTGGGAGTTGAGACTGTTAATCTGAACTCAAGTCGTGTGGATTGCAGGTTGACATCCGGTTGCCACTTCGTAGTGTGAGTTGACATTGTTAATCTGAACTCAAGTTGTGTGGACTATAAGTGGACATCCGGTCGCCTATTCCTAGTATGAGTTGAGACTGCGTTAGTCTGAACTCTAAACATTGGTCTGCCTGGTTCGAGAAGCTCTCCTAGCGCTTTAGTCCTACTAGTATAACCGATTGATGCATAAAGACAATCTTGACCATCACACTATAAGTTCCTGCCTCCAATATACATCGTAACCATAGATATATATTTAAATTTTTAATTATTTTATATAGGGTATGATTTTGCATTACCTTTAACCTGATTTGGTCATAATGATGCTTTGTAGAGGTTTAGTTTTCCTCACTTCTGTGTTGTATCGTGGTAAACATATTTAAATTACCGAAATCCCTATAGTCATTCACTTTCTTTAAACTTTTCTGTTGTTTTGTTGTGTCCCTCTTAATTTGGTCTCTCTCCTGGTTATGCTACTGTGAAGCACCAGTCACTAACGAAGTTTGTATTTTTATCCATGATTATGATGAAGCATAATTTTTTGTATATTTTTATCATAGTATGTTAACATTCTCTACGTAATTTTCGTTGATTTGGATTTGAATAAAGTGATAAAGTGTTTCAAATATTAATTATCTGGTCAGGAGTATATCGAAAGTTATTAAAACGTTGTAACGATATCAATTGGAAACACGGCTAATTTATCACAGAATCGTTATTCCTTTTAAATCAGGTTTGCGGGCTTTCTCTAAAAATCAATAATAATTTAGTTATTCTATTGCACAACATAACGAGACTACCGCCAGTCATGCGTGCAATCAACAATTGCTTTAACGTTAAATATGTTATTTTATGAGAAGGGAAAATTTAATTGGCAATAATATATTGCAATGCCACGTTTTGCGTACGCGGGTTGTAGCTTTGCACTAACGGTTTTACAAAGATCCGATTGATCACAATTTCCACGTATGAATCTGTTTTGTCTTCGATCGGGCTGGGTGCGTATTCGTCCCTTTCTTCCGAAGACTTCAATATCGTTCATACTAATCATTGGAAATGCGGTCCTATACCATCTTTGTTTACTGGCTACGTTTCGCTGCATTCAATCCAGCACCATCATCAGGGCTACAATACACAAATACACACTCACACAAGCACAGTTAAGCATATTGTGTCCACCTATGTTTGATGTTCCACGAACTTGAATGTCGTTGGTATTTATTATTAACGTGTCGTCTAGACGAGCCTTAATTATGCCTAACTCGTCCGTTAAATTCTTCATTTGAGACGCCAGTGCCTGAATCAACGTTTCGACCCCATCAGAAGACATATTTAATTGTGCCATAAATGCTTTATTTTTACTCAATTATATATAGAATTTTGCACGCACAACAACAATCTATTTAATAAAACAAATTTACACATTAATTAATATATGTGCACATCAGCTCAACGTCTGCTTTCTCATTGTGCTGCCTGCTTACTTCTTATCCGGGCGCTTCTGCGAGGAATTTCTGTTGAAATAATGTCTGCCCTAGATAAGACCTTTTGCTCATTATTTGTCTTAAAGGTGGCTATTGCCACATCTTCCCCCCCCTCAGGAATCGGCTTTCGCACTCTGCTTAAACGATCCAGTGCCACAGCTCGTGGTCCATCGGGCAGGCTAACAAAAACAGTATTGTGCTCGGCGTCCACCCTCTCCACGCGATACGGCCCATCATTGACAGCCTGCAGTGCCATGGGCTCGACCCTCGCTACCATGACATAATCGCCGACCTTCAGGCGAGTGCGTGTCGGTTGCCTTGCATAGCTTTGTCGCTGTGTTGCGCCTACATATTCAGTTAACTGTTTTAGTCGTTCCTGAATATCCGCTATGGTGCAGCGCTCATGGGACCCTTGGATTACAGGTTCACCTGGCAGTCTTATGTGTCCTCCATAGACCATGGTCGTTGGAGCGAAACCTGTCGCTGTTGAGACTGTAAAGCGCATGGCCCGCTCAACCAAATGTAATTTGTCTCTCCACGTTCCCGGGCTCTCGTGGCACCAACATCGCAGTACCTCTTTCATCGTCCTATGTGCGCGCTCAGCTGTTGCATTGGTTTGCGGGTGATAAGTGGCTGTGCGGGAATGCTTTATGTCAAGGTCTTTGCACCACTGATTAAATTCTTTCGACTCAAACTGTGCGCCTTGATCGGTGACAATAACTTGTGGGGTACCGAATCGACTGAGCCATCGCTCTTCTAAGCACGTTATAATCTTTTCTGTTGTGATCTTCTTCAGTGGTACAAACTCGACCCATCGGGTAAACTTATCGACCATGGAAAACACATAGGACACGCCACCGCGAGCTACTGGCAGTGGACCTACCAGGTCGATATGCAGAAACTCGTTCCGTGCAGTAGCATTGAAAGCAATCGGAGTGACCTTTTCTCGTTTTTGTGGTTTACAACGTTGGCATGTAGTGCACTGTTGACAATAGCTACGAATTTCTTTGGACATACCAGGCCAATACAATCGTGATTGCAATGTCTCAATGAGCCGCCCAGCGCCGGGATGTCCCAATGTTTCATGCCAAAAGGCCATTAATTCTGTTCTTATAGATTCTGGCACAAACCATTGCACTGTTTGTCCTTCTTTCCGCACCAACAGGCCGTTCTGTAGACTCAACGTTTTATATGGTGCCAACACCACTGTGCCGTTTTTTAACTGATTGACTATTTCCTGACATGTAGCATCTCTTCCCTGTTCTTCAGAGACCTTTATAAGCGGCGAAACCCGAACAGCGGAAATTCTGCTGAGCGCATCGGCCGCCGCATTCTCGATTCCTGCTCTATGATGAATTGATATATCGTACTCTTCTAGTTCTTCAATGGCTCGATGTACTCGTTTCTTCTCAATACCTAGTGATCTCCAATGCACTAGCGCTTTGTGGTCAGTAAAGACGTCCACGTGTCCCCCTATGACAAAATATCTAAACTTCCGTAGCGCCCATTGTACGGCAAGTAATTCTTTTTCTGTGACTGTATAGTTCTGTTCCGCCTTAGTGAGTGTGCGACTTATATATTGCGCAGGACGTCCGTCAGCTTGTAACACCGCTCCTATACCAATATCTGACGCGTCTGTAACAATTGACATATTACCTACCGGGAAAGTCAAAATAGTTGCCTCTATTAATTTCTGCTTGCATAGTACAAACGCTTGTTGAGCCTCCTCCGTCCAACGAAATGGTATCTTGGCACTAGTTAACTGAGATAAGGGCTGTTGTGTAACCGCCATCCCTGCGAGGTATGGTCTATAGAAATTCACCATACCAATAAACCGGCGCAATTGTTTTCTAGTAGTAGGCACCGGATAATCCCTGATAGGTTGTACATTCGAATCTAACGGCATGCATCCTTCCGCTGAGACTAAGTGCCCCAAGAACCGCACTTCTTGACCCATCTGTACCTTTTCTGGATTAAAATGTAATCGCCATTCTACAGCTTTGGCCAACATCTTCTGCAGCCTCACACGTAATTCGTGTTCAGTAGTGGCCCATATAATAACATCGTCTACGTAAGCCGTTGTACACGTTAAGTCAGACACGAACGAGTCCATCATTCTTTGGAAAACTTTCGGAGCGTTTTTAAGGCCAAATGGTACCCGGGTGAATTGGAAATGACCTTGGGGTACTTGTACCGCTAACTTCCATCGGTCTTCGGGCCGCACGCCCATTTGCCAAAATCCCTGTTTAAGATCAAGCACGGCAAACCATTTGCCTCCAGCTAGCTGTAAGAACAGATCACGCAGAGCCGGCATGGGATACGGGTCCGGTTTAGTTACTGAGTTCAATTGCCTAAAATCAGCTGCTGGTCGGAGCGAACCATCCTTTTTCGTAACATAAACCATTGGAGCACGAAAAACAGATGTTGACGGTTCAAGAACCCCGGCTTCTATCATTTCTTGGGTTGCTCGAGTCGCTGCTTTTTATTTCTTGGGAGGGGCACCATATACTTTTGGTGGTTCGTAACCATCATTTAGTTCTAACCATAACTTAAACTGGTCGACCGTCGGCCCTGGACGCTCGCTACAATCAGGCAGTTGGAATATACTGTTATATTGGTTTTGAAGATTCTTCCACCACTCAGGCAGACAACTGGTCTCCTCTTGAATCTTATGGTTACCTATAGACTTTATTGATCTTATTCCTTCCGGCCGCGATAGGTATACACGTTTATTTTGACAGTCTATCGTCTTAATCCATTTTCTAATGAAATCAAGTCCCAATAAGGGCGTCTGCGTATTCGAAACAACAAAAGACATATGATAGACCTTTTCATTTATTAACAACTTTGTGTCCCACTCGCCCACAGCCACCATCGGTGCGCCCAATGCCTGACATAAACTTGCTTTCGTAGGTTTTATATTGTTCAATGGCCACGTCCATGGTAGAACCGCCACATCAGCTCCAATATCCAATTGCATTATTACTGGCTGTCAGTTGAAGAGTTCTAAAAATTTAACTTTAATGAAAATTCTTACATTTGGCAGTGTTTCCCACACTTCCTTTTCTTCACAAGCCATCTGGTTCGGACCACTTTTTTGTTTGTTCTGCTGGTCTTCATTCGATCTACCCGTCGGAGCCACCAAAGGATTAATTTTTGTGCCTTGTTCTCTGCCTCCATTATTTGTGAGATTGTTCACCCTGTTACCCCACTGCACTGGTCGTTCTCTAGGGGCAGTAAATGGGTTTTGTTGCCGCTTATACGCCGTATTCGTCGGAGCCGGAGTCCTTATATACTGACTTTGCTTCCAAGCCACTGGCTGTTGCCTTCTGTCGCGGAACTGCTTATTATGACGCGAAGAATTCCAATACGGTATGTCGCTCCTCTCAGATGTTGTAACTGTAGCCATGCGTGGAGATGCCGCTGCCATCTTATTTGTCATTATGGCCGAGCTTTGAAGAGCCTGAAGTCTCTCTTCAAGGCCTCCTGGGCTGCTGGATATTTCTCCGTATCTAGTAGGATCCAGCAGCATGAACATGATGGCCTCATGTGGTTGCAAGCCTGGTAAAGACTCGGTAAGCTTCGAGAACCACCGCTTGATACGTGCCATGGTATCCATGGGCATCTCACCCTTTAATGGTGTCAGGCTGTATAATTCTGAGAACACTTCTTGAGGCCTGGCCCGGAAATGATCCAATACGCGTCTTTTGTATTCTTCATATGTGAGGTCAACTGGCAATTCCAATTGGACAGCTACCGTCCGGTCCACTAATTCCTGTACAGCTACACGCACAATAGGTGCTTCCAATGTAAATTCTTGGGCTCGCACTGATGCTTCTAATTTTTCGAACCACAACTGTGGCCTTTCCACATCTAGTGGTGCTAACATCGGCTTAAACTCTGATGACGGTCGGACATAACTCGTCGATTCGGCTGAAAACGCTGGCATATTAATTCCTGATTCCTCTTCGCCGGGGTCGCCATTATTGTGTCCACCTATGTTGGATGGTCCACGTACTTGGATGTCTTCTGTATTTATTATTAGCGTATCGTCTAGACGAGCCTTAATTGTGCCTAATTCTGCAGTTAAATTATTCATTTGAGACGCCAGTGCCTGAATCAACACTTCGACCCCATCAGAAGACATATTTAATTGTGCCATAAATGCTTTATTTTTACTCAATTATATATAGAATTTTGCACGCACAACAACAATCTATTTAATAAAACAAATTTACACATTAATTAATATATGTGCACATCAGCTCAACGTCTGCTTTCTCATTGTGCTGCCTGCTTACTTCTTATCCGGGCGCTTCTGCGAGGAATTTCTGTTGAAATAATGTCTGCCCTAGATAAGACCTTTTGCTCATTATTTGTCTCAAAGGTGGCTATTGCCACAATCAGCATCATTGGCAGCAGCAGATTTGTTGTTTTCACAGATCACGCACCATTTGTTAGCCCACTTCAAAACGCGACTTCAACTATCGCCAAGTAGCCTGCCAGAGTGGAAAGACAGCTTTCACGTCTCAGCAAGAAGCAATTTAACATCTTTCATGCCAAGGGCAAACAAAACTTCATTGCAGATGCCCTTTCCAGACCAGACGTCTCGCTACAACCACCTTTGCCGTCGCCATTTACTGTCAACTCCGTAACAGTCAATGAACCCGCACTATTGCCAACCCTCCTGCAAACAGAACAGAGCAGTGACACTCACATTCAAAGATCAGTAGCCCGTCACCCCACTAAGTTCATATGCCGTCTATGAGAGGGCATAACTATTGTTTACTGCACGGATACGCAGCCTAACAAGCCAGTTATGCCGACCAGCCTTCTAAGAAAAGTTTTCGACTCAATTCACACAAATTCTCATCCAGAAAGCAAGGCGACTGTCCGACTTCTTACAGATCGTTTCTGGGATCACGGACTCAGGCAAAACGTTAAACGCTGGGTCTCTGAGTGTGCTATTTGCCAGAAAAACAAGATCACACGACACACTCGTTCTCAGTTGCAACATTTCCGAACTACATTGCGCCTAGCCATTGTCCACATCAACACAGTTCATCTGACAAAGCTTCAGGTTTGATTGATAGATTTACACGATGGCCTGCGCCATTAGCTCTTGGCCCCATTTCTGGAGACGAAGTAACTAACGGTTTTATCTCTGCATTGATACCCAATTATGGTGTTCCCAATGAGGTCATCACTGACAGAGGCACTTGCTTCTCATTGGATCGTTTCAAAACCACTTTACGTACATGGGATGCACCTTACGCCAGACGACTGCCTACCATCTCCAATCTAACGGTATGTTAGAGAGAATGCATAGAGATTTCAAAGCTGCTTTAGCATCTTGATTCATTAGTGACAACTAGTTCGATGCATTGCCTTGAGTTCTGCTAGCCATGCTATCCCGCACTCGTGAAGCCATTAAAATGTCTGCGTCACAACTCTTGTACGACATGGATCTACGCCTGCCTAGTCAGCTCCTATGTCTACTACCCACACAAGATGACCCACAAGAAGAAGCTACCCGCCTCCGACTTCAGTTCGGTAACATGTCTGAATAGCAGCGGAGACATACTTCTCGTCCAGTCGTCGTTCAACCGCAGCTCCACAGCTGCAAGAGAGTACTCGTTCGCAACGACACTGCTGTTGCACCACTAAAACCGAAGTATCGCGGTCCTTTCTCGATTTTGCTCAAACAACCCAAATACTTCATTATTCTACAAGGAGCGACACCGACATCAGTAAGCATAGACAGGTTGAAACCGTTTATCGAACGGCCTGATCCTAAGAGCATTCAACCTTCTACACACGTCTCAGGCTCCATCTACCTACAATCTCAACCTAGCAATAGCTTGCTTTGCATAACGCGTAACTGACAATATTGTTTAAATAATAATTTTTCGTTATTTTACGTATCAAATTTTTAACTTTATGCGCACCACCTTTGCTCTATGTCACGCAACGTGACCTATGAATCCACATGATTCATTTTATTTTTCTCACACTCACTTGTCTCATGTGGTATAACCAGCTGTTCTTAGCTAACAACTGTGTAACATTTTAAACAGCTCTTTGGTATTATGCCATCTCTGCGGCAATGTTCGAGTACATTTTATGTCGTTACCTTTTGATTTTCATGTATATATTTTTACATTGTAACGTATGGCTCACACCTGAGCTCACACTGCCTATTTTGTTATGACCAGCTACTTAGAGCTAACGCCTTTGTGTAGCAACATTAAGTAGTTATCAGCTTCATGTCATGGTATAAGCCATTTTCAATATCATGACCACAAAGTCGAGCACACACTAGCTCCTTTGTTCATATTAAGACAAATTGATGGTGATCCAGCCTGCCCAGGTTTTAACTTAAACCTGGCAACTTCAGTGGCAATCTACCTTGAAATCCGCAGGCTGCCGCTCCCAAACCTAACTCTGCTTTATTTTGCCTCACGCGATATGACCGTCAGCATAAACCACAAGTGTCGCCTTGCGAAGCGTGTCGTATCGTTTTTTAGAATCTTGGAGTTTCCTGTTATAAAATCTCAACTTCATTATACTATTTTTTCTTTGATGTAGCACTGAATCGTAGCTAATAATTGACCTGCCCAAGAACTTCCACAGTTGGCGCATGGCCTGCCGCTACATTTGATTGCTTGTAGTTTGACTTCCAATTGTTAAATATCGACTTTGAAAAGTGTGTCCTTGATATTTGACCAAAGAGCAACCAATTTTGCTCTTGTTGTATTTGTCCATTAATCCATATTGTTTCAATTTGGTTCAAACCGTTTCCCAGGGCTTTCGGTGTTCCTAATGCAATCAACTAAAATAAATACGTCGGCTATATACACCCTCGCAAATAGACAATTCAGGAGGACTTCTAAAACCAAACGCTGGAATGTCTGGCTGAAATTTTTAATACAAAAATGCATTCAAGGAGATCTGACTGCAGTGAGGGACACGGAACATTCTTCCATCGATATATCACATTATGTCTCGAAGCAAAATGCTTGAGTTAAGTAGAAAATACTAGTCACGATTAGTCACTTAGTTTAATATACGAGAGTTCCTCGGAAAACTTTATTGTCCCGGTCCATGTATGACAACCACTACCGTTGTGGGTGCAAATTTGGACATCCTAAAAATTCCCTCTTTGACCAAATGATAACATTTTTCAACGGGGATCTGTTGATTGTGCTGTGCTAAAGGTTGGGCCTTGGGTGATCAAAGAAACGGAGACACAAAATTTAGCTGTTGCCCTGCCATCTTGATGCTTAATTTATCTATCCTGACCCCGAAATTGCGATTCATTCGTCGTCCTATTTTCGACGTGGTGGTTGATTTACGAGACTTGTCTTCGTAAATTACGAATCTCTTCCTGGACATTCAGGAGAACTTCCGTATGCACCCTGATTTGAAGCACCATGATTGAGTCTGTTGTCAAAGCATGTTCCTTTGGTTCTTGCATTTTGTACTCGCCGTTGAACCCTCAGAGTTTAATTGACCAATCAATGTCATATTCTCAAATACTATAATGTGGCTCCAAGCATGGCTGGTGTATCAGCAGAAAAAAATAAAATTCACCACATATCGAGATATATTCGATTCGGAAATTGTGGCACATAGTCGTTCAAGAAATTCTAAAATTTGTTTACCCCCCATCTGTTCTAGGTGCAAAATTTCGAAAATTTTTGCCGACCGTTCTGAATGATAACACATTTGAAGTTCAGCCATTAAAATCTCAAAGGTATTACGCGATTCATCTTCCACGGTTTTATCTATGAACCTGATCATGGTGGTTCTAAATTTCTCTGGCAAAACAATCAATGCCGCAACAAATTGATCCATAGAGTCCTCAAAATGATAAATTTAAAAAGAATTTTAGAATCTCCGACACATTCGGAATGAGGTTTTGGCCCAATGAACAAATGGGAGCCGCATAGATACCAAGTTCATAGCAGTCCTAGTGTGCTTGTAGGTGCTTGATAGATTAATTTTTCCTTCTACATCTATCAGACCCATACATGCAAGTCCGTACATCATGTTATGAGTGTCATCAAAAGTAAGATTATTCTCCATGTTAATCGCAAGTATATCGTTTAATTTAAGTGACAGGCAAAGGATTGCGTTCATTTTAAGCAATATTCAACACAGAATGTTTGATTTAGAAATGGATTTGACGCTAAAAACAGAATAATTATGTTATCTTTTACTGTAAGTTCCCAAAATGCACACAAATGAAAACGACCTCATTGTATCAGGAGAATATTGTTTACATAAAAAATTGTAAAATTGGTAAGAGAATCAAGATGGCTGCTCCTAGTCAACATCGAAGCTCACGTAAGTTTGGCACAAAATAAAAACAGTGAAATTACACATAATTCAATAAAATAAATATAAATTATTTAAATATGATTTTTTACGAATTTAAACGAATATTTTCTTTTTCAATAATATTTGACCAATCAGACAAGTAGCAATTTATTAAAAAATCATAATTTAATTTTTATCCGCGGAAATAGCTTCCGCGACAATGCGGACGCGATAAATTCCACATATAAAAATTACATACTTTTATTTTTGGACGTTAGAAGTTACCGCTGATTTCTTAAACAACGTTATGCTTTAAATATATTACATTTTTTGGATTTTTTTGTCTAAATTTTTGAAGTTTTGTGGAGGAAGATATTTCCTCCGACAAAATTAATGACAAATCATTGATAAATTTAAACCACCTTGGCTGATTGAAACGAATTTTATTTAAAAAGAAACTATTCGTTTATTTTATAGAAAGTTCTTTGTTTAAATACTTGCAGTATATATACTTTGCAATGTGCGCAGTTTCAGTTTCGTTCGTCTGTACATGACTGGTTGTTAATTTCCTCGGCGAGCTGCATTTATTTCACTTCCCCCATTTTACGTTTACTCGATTTACACAATATATTCCTGCTAACACATTGCCTATTTATGGTACATATTGAGGACGTTCTGAAAAGGTAATTTAATAATTCTGTTTTTCACGTCTATTTCTTTCCAGGTTATTTGTTCGGGTGATTCGTGACGTTAAGAGGTTTCACATTCCGATTGCCTAACGTTAAGTATCAAATTAATAATTAAGTACGATCAACATGGAAGCTAATCTTAAGTTTGAGGACATTAGCAAATTAGATTAAGACATGACAGGAATGAATTTGATAGATGTGAATGAGAATACTAGCGTGTCAGATTCAATTATACAATTAAGGACTGAAAATGACCTGGCATTTAAAGGGTTCTTAGATAAAAATAGGTATGGGGCCTCTACAAAATATGGCAACCGCACTAATCCAAGAATATTCAGTCTACCGCCATATAAATCTGAAAATCACTCAAGTTGGATCGAGGATGCCCAAATGATATTTAGTGCTTATCATATCTTAAACCCTATGGAGAAATTTGTTGCAGCATGGATGGCATTGCCAGAGAATTTCAGAAATGCCTTGAAAAATTTCAGAGACAGAACTGTGGAAGAAAAACCGTACAATGCATTTGAGTTATTAATGACCGAAATTCAACAGAGATCGGCGCAAATGTGTGAATTATTACGCCTAGAAAAGATAAGGTGTCAACTATCATCAAAGTTTTATGAACGCCTTTGTACGAGAGTTTCCAGGTTGAATATATCTAGAGATGTGGTAAATTCTATTTTTACAGCTAAGCTACCATCCAGGCTAAGAACCACATTAGAAGTATTTGACAAAATGAATATTGATTCACCGAATAAACTCAGAGGGCTAGACGGAGTGTACAAACATTAGGATCCACAAGTACATGCACTAACGGCAGATTCTGTCTTGGTGCAGCCAGTTAGGGCAGATGCCGAAACCAACCTGACGATACATTAAACTTTGCGTTACTTATGTAGAGAAATTGATAGTATACGGCGATAAATTGCGCAACTTCAGAGTCAGGACAGAAATACTAGACGTCGAGGGAGTCACTCGCGTCAACGCTTCGATGGGCCACGCGGATGGTTTAAGGCACATTGCGAATACGGACGAAGTGCAAAGTTTCCAAGGTTAGAATTGCATATACCCGCGGCTAGGTGGATCTAGTTGGAAAGGAAGCACTAAACCGGTCGAGCGGAATCCATCGCCGGGAAAATGATAAAACCCCCGCTAGTAGGAGCCGTATGGGGGGTTCCATTGCAAAGGCTCTCAGATATACCTCTTAAAGGCATGCTTAAGACAAAAGTAAAAAATTCGACTAGATCAAATAGCACCGATAAAGAAGGCAAGCGGGTCAGATTCTTCCTAATCGGAGATTTTGAAAACGTTGCCGGATTATCCAGCAACAAATTTATTATTAAAGACGAATTAACTGGACTGGAATTTCTTATCGAAACGGATGCTGAAGCAAACATAGTTAGGTCAGACGTGGTGGAAGCAGATTGCCCCATATTTGATTATCAACTATGGGCCTCAAACGGTAGTCCGATAGGAGTCAAAGGGATGAAAGAATTATGTGTGATATTAGGCCAGAAATCTTCTTTTGCATGGAAATTCCTCGTAGCCGATGTCAAGGACCATATCATTGGGATGGATTTCTTAACACACTTCAAACTGACATTAGATCCCAAAGCTAGGACTATCGCAAAAGGCGTAGGGGTGTTTACACATACTGAGTCTAACACATCAGCAGTTAGAACAGATCTTTTACCCCGTCCCACAGTCGCACATGACTTTGCCGATATCATCAAGAAGCACCTAGCAGTGCTTCAGCCTTTCAGTTCCAAAATGACAGGATTGAAGAAAGGAGTAGAACACCAAATAGAATTGTTGGCTACGTTGCCTTGTTCACCAAAGGCTCAACCATTGACACAACACAAGCAACAAGTTGCTGTGTCTGAATTTCACCAATTGCGCGAAGAAGGGATTTGTAGAAGGTCAAATTCCAATTTTGCTTCCCCAATAGTGGTATTTCCCAAACCTGAACCGGGTCAATGGAAGATTTGTGGGAATTGTCGTCTATTAAACTCAGGGACTAAGGGTGATTCTTATCCTCTCCCTAACCAGAGTAAACTTCTCCGAAATTTAATGGGATATTAGGTTTACTAAATTTTAGATCTCCAGAAAACCTACTTTGAATTGTGCGCAGTTTTAGTTTCGCTTGTCTGTACGTCACCGGTTGTTATTTTCTCGGCGAGCTGTAATTATTTCATTTCCTCCATTTTAGGTTTACTCGATTTCCACAATATATTCCTGCTAACATATTGCATTTTTATCGTACGTATTGGGGGCGTTCTGGAACAGGTAATTTAATAATTCTGTTTTTCAAGTCTATTTCTTTTGAGGTAATTGTTCGGGTATTTTGTAAAGTAAAAAGGTTGCACATTCCGATTGCCTAACATTAAGTATCAAATTAATAATTAAGTACGATCAACATGGAAGGTAATCTTAAGTTTGAGGACACTAGAAAATTAACTCAAGACATGGCAGGAATGAATTTGATAGATGTGAATCAGAATACTAGCGTGCCAAATTCAATTATACTATTAAAGACTGAAAACGACCTGGCATCTATTGGGTTCTCAGATAATAATAGGTATGGAGCCTCTACAGGTTACACATTTTCTTGGTTGACTTCAATATTCATTCGTTGTGGAGTTTAATTGAGAGAAGTACAAATTTGTTTTGATTCGCTGTGGATATATTTAATCTCCTGAACTATAAGCTTTCACTGCTGAATCTCGATAATAAATTATTCAATTAACCACAAATTGTTATTCTTACTGATATCACAGGAAGGATGTAAAATTCGTCTTAAGTTAATTGATGTCATTCTCTATTTTTAATGCGTTCTTTTATATAATGGTATATTGTGGCAATCCGTGAGACAGTGAGCATTCTCACTTTATTGTAATAAATAGTTTGAAATAAAACTTATTTTGATATAATGGAAAACAGAAATTATTTCAAGAATGCAGAGCAACTGAGCGAAGGAATTATAAAAGTCAGCCTCAGAGAGATGCAGTCATGAATGAGGAATTTATTTGTTATAAATTTCGTAATCATTCTGTAACGGCGCAGAAAAATTCGCCAACATATTGCCTAAATGAAATTCAAATTTCATTTACACGAACCATTTAAAATAAGGGAAATTTTCCGTTAACCAATGGCGTGCAAACTTCTGTTTTCAGAACTTTAAAAGCCCAATGCATTTACTATGCTTGTCATTAGCACGTTTGGCATCTCCTGCTGTGTACTTCGTGTGCTTGCTATCTCACGTCATAATGACAGTTTGCATACTCTGACTTCTGGACTAGCATCCGTTACGCTGTGTCATCTAGTTACTAATATTTCAGTCCCACCAATCTTATTGCTGCACAACTAGTCATACGAATCGATCATATATTTATTGAACCTCTACGTGTGCAAGCTACCGCAGTGTTGCCGCAGATCTTCAATAAGATAATTCTGAACCTTCACATGGCAACTCACCCTGTGGTAAATACGCCCAAATGAAGGAACACCACCCAGTCAACCAGAGCCGGTCTTGATTTTCTAGGAGTACTTCTAGACGCTTCAAAACAACAAACTATCTCGGGATTTCCCAGAGAACGCAATGCTGACCCTAATAAGGGCCAGCAACAATAACTGTATCTCATTATCCATGGCTCTTAATTTTATGTTACGTCGCACGGCATTTACTTGCAGCCGGAGAGTTTACAATACTACTTGCATTAGATAAAGAGTTGTAGCATCACAGGGCTCTCCTAAGATAGCGACCAAATAACCTCTACAGGAATTTATTATATAAACTCAATTTTGTTCATATGAAACTTATTCTTTTAGAGGAAGACATTTCCTGCTAAAAATATAAAGTAATAATTTATTGATAAATTGAAACCACTGTTGAGGCTCCGGACTTATTAACTAAAGATGCTAAATCCGTATCAGTCTTGGTGTCTGTAAGTGTCTGATGAATTAATCTTTCATTCCACGTCTATCAGATTCATATCTGCAAGTCCTCGTTCCATGCTATCAATTTCGTCCAATTTAAAATTAGCCTCGAATTTAAACACAATAATATAGTGTTTATTAAGAAATAGGCAAAAGGTCTGTGAACTTTAAACGCAAAACCGCATACCATACATATGATCTAGAAAGAGATTTGCCACGAAAAATAGAATAATTAATTTACATATTCCTGACCGTTCCCAATATGTACATATAAGAAAATTATCTCGTGGAATCATAAATATATTGTGAAGATCAGAAATAGTAAATTGATATATGGATGGTGATGTCTGCTACACGTCAAAAGTAAAGCCCACTCATTCGTTTCAACAAACCACGGTGGTAGAAATTTATCAATAATTTGTTACTTTATATTTATCGGAAAAAATATTTTCTCTACAAAATCCTTTCGAGTTTTTATACTGTTGATATGGCGTGATTTTATTTTTCTGACTTGCGTGATATTCTCTCATGCCGTGTAACAGCCATCTTGTATATTTTAGTAAGTTTATAATTTTATTTATTGGAGAAAATTGCAAACGGTAAGGAACAAGTAAATTTATCATTCTGTATTTCGTATCGAGTCTCATTCTAGATCAAACGTTTGGGGTACTGTATTTCGTATAAAGCACACAGTTGTATTTCCTACTACTTGATTAAACTGTATAGAATTGTGTTTAACTTGGAGGCTAATCTTGAATTCTAGGACATTTACAGCGTGGTACAAGGAGTCGCTTGTTTGCGTCTGATAGATTTGGAAGGAAAGATTTATCAATAAAACTCCAGTTCATATATCGTTTCGCAGACACCAGACTCCTACAGACACTTCAAGTCTGATACGGACTTGATATCTTTGGTGTTCACAGTACTTAATGGGGCAAGAATCTCTTCAAAATAAGGCAACCACGCCAGTAAAAATTTTATCTGCTTGCTACCGTATAAATCATAAAAATTTTCAGAGTGGGTTTGTAATTTTAAATTTTAACAAATTGTGGATTCTATAGATAATTATTTTTTGTATGGATTTACCAGAGATTTTTATGATCACCGTGGTTTCAGAGACAATACTGTGGAACAAGCACCGTGCGATGCCTTTGAGTTGTTAATGATCAAAATTCATAGAAGATATCATCCGGGAAGTGAGCATAGTTGTGCGCACTGTTGCGCCTAGAGAAGATGGGACGTCAACCTCTTTCAGAATGTTATGAACGCCTACGTGCGAAAGCATCCGTTTTTATTATTTCTAAATTTGTGAGGAATTCTATTTTTATAGTAGAGCTACCAGCCCGTCTTAGAAACAAATAAGATTTCTTTGAGATTATGAAGATTGATTGGCCAAGTAAACTTAGAAGGTTGGTCGGGTGTGTGCTGTGAAAGCAGATTCACTAATATTGAAGAAACCATACAGTAGGATAATCGCGATTAACGAAGCGAAATCGCGTAAATCAAACGCCAAATTGAAGATATGATAAAGCATAGAACGCAATCGCGTGGTAAGGATAGCAAATTTAGGCTTCAAACGACACGCTCGCGCCAACGATTTAAAGGGACATGCGAATTTTGCAAGGTATATTTTGAATATGGACAGAGTGTCAAATGCCATAGAAAATGTAACATCTACTCGCATTTATGTGGATACAAATGGAAAGGCCGCTCCAAAACGGTTAAGAATAATTCCTAAATGAATTAAGAAGAGAACCCCGGCTGTAAGAGCAGTTGTGTTTTTGAATTTAAACGGCTAATTGATGTACCTATATAAAGCATATTTAGGGCAAAATAAAAGTTTGCGATAAAGCTAGATAGCATCGAAATTTCAGGCAAGTGGGATAGATTCTTCGAAAGTGGAGAACTTTTAGAACGATTGCTGGGCTTTTTATAATTAAACTCATAATTCAAGAGGAATTGAGTGGTCTAAAATTTATCATTGCCTCAGGTGCTGAGGTAAACATAATTAGGTTATAAGTGGTAGAAATGTTTCTTAGAATCTTGTACCGCTAAGGTCTAGTTTTTAGAACGTCTAATATCATCAATCCCCCGTCAGGTAGAACATCAGAAAAGTTATGATGGCTGACCAAAATTTGCTCCTCATCACCAAGAGATTCATCACAATTGTCAGCCCACGATCGCTTTCAGGTCGTCTCACAAACTGTAGATCTCTCCCTCTAAAAGTCATTAAATTGTAGGCAGTCATTTCTTCGAACGAGCTGGACATGTGCTGGTTGGTTGTAACTCGGCTATTCCACAATTTTCGCAGTGATGATCTCCTCCGCAATTATTTCGAAGCGTCAGATCTGGTGGCAAAGACGAAGAGTTAGCTGCTTATATCCGGTCTTCTTTTATGCTCAAGCGCCCGGCTACATCCAACTCCTTGGGACTTGAATTTTCCGGCTTTCAGTTAATGATACGTTTTGTGTAGACTATAAGCCTCCTAATCATTTAGTCGTCAAGGATACTCATAGACCTTTTATCTTAATTTATCTTCATGCAAACGTTTGATCTTAACCTCTCTAACGCAAATCTAATCTAGCCTAGGAACTCAACCATCTTTTCCGCATATTTGCCAACAATTTACTACATCAGTTCGTGCACTTTCATACGCATGGTAACAATCAATTCAATTGATTTCTATCTAATGTATAAGTAATCAGCGTCCAGCCACGTGATATCCTCCCATATCTCAATCATTGCCAATTATCAGTCTTTATTCCCCTCTTATCCTTCGCTTCAAGAGAAAACACCCAAACAACCAGACGATTCATTAATTTGGTTGCATTCAGTCTAATTTGCAATGCCATGATCTGAAATAAAATGATCACACCTTACAAAAATATTCGTGTTTATTTTAGGTCCATAATGCATTATCAACTTTTTTGACCTCCATCACCACAATTCCACACATATGGAACTCAAACAAGCTAAACCCACTTTTATAGGCGCGTGAAAATTTAGCTTGGAACTCAAGATTACTGACTTCCTCACAATCCCGCGCTTATTCACTACGACATTATTCAGCACACAACAAACAAGAAGGCAATTAGTGTCGAAAGGCGCATTCGGTCGACCCCTAACTCTCATCGGAAATTGGAAATTACAAAAAAATGTTCTTTAATATATCAAGAAAATCGAGCATAGACCTCACTGCATCTATCGAGAACAACTTTGTGAATTGATATCTGATTTACCTCTCAGAAAGCGATTCCGCATCATCTATTTCGGCAGTAGTGATCACTGACCGTGACTCCAAGAGTTTGAATGAATATCACATCTCTCCATTCATGATCGTTCAAACCATTAAGGACATTAAATCCAAACATCAATCTGACCAATATGGTGTCTCCGTTGGCACAATTGCTCTCTTGAATAGAAACTTTTATTCTCTGCTTGCAGAGGTCTTTAACACGTGCCATCTGGGCACTACTTTAACCACAAAATGGCTAAAATCGACGATCTCACCCATTCCAAATAGTAGCAATTCGCCAATCTCCGCATTTTAAGTCCATTCGCCCCATCTTTATCATCCCTGCATTCACTTAAGTTGTAGAGAGAATGCTGCATAAAAAAAATTTATTCTGTCAAAAATAGAGAACCATTTTTTTAAATGTTGATGATCAACACGGATTTGTGGCTGGTTGCTTCACCTCTATTTATCTAGCTAGCATCTCAAATCATTGATATTCCTCCATCTCTCAAGGACAGATAAGCACTTTCCTCTTTGTTGATATTTCAAAGGCATTCGATTCCATCTCTTTCTCGGCGATTGAATCTTCCCTATCAAGTTATGGCACTTGCTCTCGCGTTTTATGCTCATCCGTTACTATCTCAGAAATCGATTGACGACTGTAAGGATCGGCAAAGTTCACTCAAGATTGGCCTCTATCCGTCTTGGAACTCTGCAGGCATCAGGATTCGGCACTTAGCTTTTTAATCTTGCACTTTATCAGATTCAAATTAAAGGTATCCAATTCAAACATTCTAAATATACGAATGATATTATAGTAGATTTTAGCTGCTCTGATCGCCCTGGTTCCATAATAGCACCAGTCGCTCATTTGTTATCCTTATTGCAAGCTCATCTTTGCGAAATTGGCCTCAGACTTAACTCGGATAAAACTCGGTTTATGTAATTTGGCCACGACACTTTAGCGGCTTCCAACTTATACATAGATATAGATATCATCGATTCTGCAATACACTTAGACATCACATTTTCTAAGTCACTGGATTTCTCACTTTACATCGACCAAGTTGAATTGGACTACAGACTAACAAATTCTGCTACTTGCGGCCTAAATGCACGTATGCTGATATAATCTGTAATTCTGTATTTACTGTGGATCAAAACTCTGTCACTTTTCACGAATTTATTCCTGTCGATATTATCCTAGTCAAATATACCTTATGTTTTGATATCCACCATCTTTTACCAGCCCCATCGCCATCCTTGTGATAAAAATTATTAGTCACTGTTTCACTCACATTTACATAATCTGCCTTATGATTTGTACACTGATTTTTACATTTGTCATGCCAGATGGCCTGTTTTTCCAAATAAAGTTTTATTATTATTAAACCAAATAAACAATAAAACTAAATTAGAAAAATTAAGGTATCATTCAAAATAGAGAGAAACACTGGCAAGAAACGGCCACACGCCAAGCATTTCCTCTGGTCACGAAAGAATGCTACAATAACAGGAAATATATGTTCGTCAATAAAAAATATTCAGGTTTCTAACCAATCTCATTTCTAGCAGGCCAATAGCAGAAAAATTTACATATTCTGACGTCGTTACCACAGTGCAATCAAATAAACTGTCTGAAGCTCAAAAATACGTCAACAGATCTCATTATAAAATGCATGTAATCCATAAATTCTAAGCACAAATTGGACCCATCAACATATCTGTTACCATGCACCTTCAATCGGTAAACCCAGAGAAAGTATTGACCTTTAATTATAGTTATGTGTGAATGTCCCAAAGAATCGACGTTAAAATGCAGTAGATAGATTTCAAATTGTTAACAAAATCAATTCCCTGGAGTTCAAAAATTTAAGACCAATAACGAACCTACCTGTACTCACTCTAGTACTGGGAAATATGATCTATGAACTGATTGAACTTCTGTTACAATTCAAAGGTCCTCATCAGTATGGTTATACTCCAAGTCGATATTTTAAACTTTAACAACAATGCTATTGTAATATTTCAAGACAAACCTAAGACTATTATTACAATATTCCTACGCGCAATAGTTAAAGAATTTGCTAATATAATCTTGTGCGCAAACAGAATGTAATTCATATTTAACTAATGCAAAATAGCCAATTCGTTGACTCAATAAACGAATTGTCACCTCTTCCATTGACTATCATTTTTGGAGGTCCACAAGATTAAAAATTAGGACGACTTTTCTTTATTGTTTTATGCCGTTTATTAAATAATATCAAGCATACATGGTTGTTTTATCAAATATGCAGATGAAAATACACTAATTTGTCCAATCAATCCATGAAGTATAACTCATTCTTTGCTAAATATTCAAGAATATCTACAGAGGCTTCTTTGTATATTGCAAATCATGTAATTTTTTATCAACGCATATTAGTCGAACTTCTTAAAATTCAGTATAAATGTATTAGTCACTGACGAAATTCTATAACGTGTGGAAATCATAACTCAAACAGACACATCCAATCACTCAGGATAAATTATTACAAATCAATCATGCCAAAAAGTACATAAAACTACCATTGTTACCAAATTCATGTGTCTAATCAATTGAATATGAGGTCGAACAAAGAGCTTAGGCTTATTTATTTTAAGACATATAGAAGACCCATTCTCAAATACACAATCTTCACTAGAAATTCTAAAAATAATATACTATCTGAAAAATTGGAAGGACTCGTAGCATATTTTCTAGGGCACCAGTTTTATAATTTGTCTAAGTCTTTAAACAGGAATCTGTAATTCTGTACCTTGATTTCACAACATATTTTATATAATTCATTGTTCCCTTCCTGTGTGCAAAAACAAAAAGAAATTTTATCAGATATAAGAAAATTTTCTTTCTCATGGTCTTCTCAAATATCTACTCATGAACATATCTTTATATATAAATTGGAAAGCAAAACAAGATAGAAATATTTGAACATAGAGAAAGTGTGGAAAATAGAAACCAATCAAATTGCGTGCGTCACATCCAGTTCAAGCTCAATGCTTGTACGTGCTTCTTCTGCTTACATAAATCCGGCTGCAATTTGCTTATCCATAAGGCTTCGTATGTGGCTAGCTCCCTTTTGTTTTTGCATTTAGTAATTACTTTGAATGTTTTGTCTGGAGAGCATACGTGCGATGTTTCGATGATGTGTTGCGCAATAGCAGACGTGTATTCACCATTTGATTTAAAACAGGCGTTCAAGTTGCAATGTTCCCTCATTCGAGTAATAAACCGTCTGGTCGATCGGCCTACGTAAGTTGATCGACAACTTGCGCATGTAAATTGGTAAATAATATTTGATATAGACATTAACGGCTGTTTCTCTTTGATTGCTGGTAAAGGCAAGTGTGCTTCCCTAAATAACACCAGACGGTTAATTACTCGAACGCCTGTTTTAAATCAAATGGTGAATACACGTCTGCTATTGCGCAACACATCATCAAAACATCGCACGTATGTTCTCC
>JAQBSW010007127.1:0-43176 GCA_029291075.1 Eudiplozoon nipponicum
ATTCTATTCTATTCTATTCTATTCTATACTGCTATACTTTTCAATTTATTCTTAATGGGTTACCAGGTTTATGCAGTTTTATTCAACACTACAAATCATTGCTAATTTTTTTTATGAGCGTGTTTTCATGTGCTGAATTCAATTCCTCAATAACTTTCATATTTTTGAGCTATTATTTTACATCTCTATGTAACATATCACTAGCATATACACTGTTGCAATAAGGAAACAGTTTCTAAAAAAACTTATAATTGTCCCAATAAAACAGCAGTCGTCCGGTGGAATAGCAAATTTCTTTATGCATTATTTGCAAAATAATTATCTAGATATAAACAGTGATGACAAAATGGTACATGACGTCTTTCGAGGACATATTTGTGATCTAGACTGATGGTACAAGTATATTTCATGGATTTTACTATTCAAATATGCGACCATCAATTTACGACAGAAGGAATGTCATCAGGTGAATTAACGTTTTCGCATGTCAATGTAATAAGAAATGGTCAGAAATTGGAAACCCATTTTTATAAACTAAACATATACGAGAATCTTATCTAATTTAAATTAAAATAATCCGTTGTGTATGCAAATCGGTTTCATATACTCATTAACATTTAGAAGTCTTCGATTAACAGACATAACCCATAATGAGTTTAAATTAGTCCCACTGTGAATTATACAAGGTTGCACTCATAAGTTAGTAGAATGGAGTCTGTACTTATCTCAAGCAAATTTTGCCCTTAGTAAAAGAACGTAAAATCTGATAGAGTGAATGATGATGGTTTGATCATGGTAATACCAGATTCAAAATTACCAAGGAAAGTAAAATCATTAATTTTAAATCACATTTGAAGTATTCTCGGAGGTTGTCCTTTAGCATGACTGCTAGAATTCCAGGCCAGAAAAATGTTGAAGTCGTAGAGACATCAAAGATTTTTAAAAATCCCGTGCAAATACTGCAGTCTTATGTATGTTGATGAAAATAAGTGTCTAATCAAGAAACGAAGATAAAATTATACAATTTCATGTAATTTTTTGCATATTACTAGATATCATCTTGTGCGTTACGCAGTAGAGCCAGGGAACACAATTAAATCGGATGTTTAAACTTTTAGCTATATGAAATCGTAACAGAATCACGACAAGATAAACTGCAGCAAGAAAAACAAAACCATACACGCAAAAGCGAGCAAACAGCAGCAAGACTGCAAGATCGATAAAAACAGAAAACAATAAGAATGACATGAAAGGAAAAATAACAACAAGAACGACAGTAATAAAAAGATATCCGACATAAAGTACAAAAAACAAAACCACTACCAATTCAAAAACAACAAAGTAAATTACAAGACAAAAAGTACACAAGATAGCAATTAGAATATTATTCGAAAACAGCGTCCTATTGTGAGATTCAATTTTAACGTAATTTCTCTTTTAAGTTATTGCTTTTGTGTCCAAATTGCTTGCTAACGCCAATCTAAATTCTCCTTCGTTATCTTTGTTTGATGTTTTGATCAATATTACCGGCTGTCTCTAATTGGAACTGCGGTTCTTCTTACCAACCAACTCAAATTTAATTGACGGAAGCTCTATTAGTTTCGAAATTCCACTTCTAGGACAAAAGGAAACTACTTGCGCTAACGTTGGAATGATATTGCGATACAAAAGAATTAACAACAAAGAAGTGAATCATTGAAACCAATCACAAAATTAATACATAAAAAATATAGAAAATGTAAAAAATGATGCTTATGACATTAGATAAGTCTTAATGAGCATACGTTTATTGCTGAGTGCGAAATCGGGGCGTGAAATGTTGTCACGTCTGTGAGTACGGATGAACACGAACAAAGATGGATTTGTAAAAGATCGCAGGCAAAGATTGTCGAAATCTGTCCAGGGAAACATTTCTCGATTTAAGAAATAGGAAAGAAGGGCAATCTGAGCGGAAAATATAAAACTACCACCGGCAAATACAACACAAAAGATCGCAGTTAAAGCCTCTCCGAAAACAACCTGAAAACTAACAAAAAGCTCCGTCTTACTCAAATTCAAGGAGACAATTCAAACAATCCAAACAATTTATGTTCGCATTCAAATGTTGGTACCTTTCTATAAAAGGTGTAGAATGAAAACCTTAATGCTCAAAAGATTCAGAACACGAAACTTCTTTTAAGTGTGCAGAAATACTTCCGTCTAAAAGTGGAAACCAAAATCAAATGACCCCTTTAAAGCAATGATTCAAAACGAGTGAACAAAAAGAAGTCTTATAGCATTGATCAGTTTAAGGAGCTTTATTTCCAAACCAATTCATCACAATTAATCATAATAGTACTTCACGAAGTTGTTGGGGCAGTTTACGTAGAATTCGCTGTACTGCGGCTGGTTAAATCTCTGTTGATAGTATTGGGTGAACTGACCACATCGATCAGTGAATCCGTACTCAAAGTTCTTCAAGTAAACGTTGTAGCCGTACATGTTTTTGTTGTCTTTGCTAAGAAATGACAGCAATCGCTTCGGCAATACAACTATTTATACTAAATCCAGCAATCGCGTGAAATCGATATTCGCTCATCTATATAATCCTCTCAATCCTAACATTATCGGAAAATGAGTGCATTCATAGTTATTACGGAATTTCATTTTTATCAATTTGGTTTCAATAGGAGCAGATTGTAAGTGCAACTTAACGCATATTCTTTCTGGCTAATGCAACGTTTGTTTCTTACTTAAGGTAAAGCAAAACAAAAAACGGTTTTGCTGTTAGGTATACGAAACAATTATTTTTGTGTATGAATTTGAGAACGACTGATGTTTAAAAATTAGAGCATTATCTCTAATATTTTAAATGGTGTACTTAATTGATACATATATATATGACGGCTACATTTGTGAGTATATTTCATCGATTAAGAATACATAACAAATCTTTCAAACAAACTAATGAATCAAATGGCGAATTTCATTTATGCATTAAATTTACACTGTTGATCGGTTGGCCTATTAATAACTAACTGACGATAAATACTGTTTGTTGCGGAGAACTAATGTATATTCAAGTAAGTATTAGGTGTTGCGAACCTAGTAACAAATCAGTTCAGCTGTGACAAAAAGGATAAACCAAAGGCAGCATGAACGGAAAGTATAATCTCATGCACATTCGTTTCGGGCTTACTGGCGACTCATCAGTTGGAGCCGGTATTACGCCCTTTAACCACTATATATGTGGGTGAAGAATGTGGAACAAGAGGACGGTACAATCTCCAAGACGAATGTGTAAACATGCAGTAGAGAAGCTAACATCATATTACGTCTTCGACAATGCGACTTCAATGCTAACTCGCACTATATAAAATATATACCAAGTCTCTAAAGGATAGTAATAATATGGCTATTGTGTCAGAAACGAATACTAATATTGTAGTACCGAAAAGGCACATGGTACTAACAGGATGGATATCAATGTATGCTATAGTTCACCGATATTGAGAATTAAAACTATTTTTGAACACATTTTACACCAGTAAATCCATACACTCTGGCCTTAATCGATAAGAGTTATTACATTTTGCGGTTAGCATGAAACCATTCAATTTAATATATAACAGTTAAATACTGTTTGTTGCGGAGAACTGATATATATGCAAATATGTATTAGGTATTGCGAACCTAGTGACAAATTAGTCAAGGAGTGACCACAAGGATTAACCAAAGACAGCATGAACGGAAAGTATAATCTAATGCACATTAGTTTCCTGCTTAGTGGCGACTCATCAGTATAAGCCGGTCTTACGCCCACTAAACACTATATATTTTGGTGAAGAATGTGGGATAATAGGACGGTACAAAATCCAAGTCGAACGTGTAAACATGCAATAGTGAAGCTAACATCATCTAAAGTCAACGACAATGCGACTTCAACGCTAACTCACACTATATAATATATATACCGAGTCTGTAAAGGATACTAACACTATGGCTATTGTGTTAGTAACCGATACCAACATTATTGTGCCGAAAATGTACATGGTACTAACACTATGGTTTCCGAGTCGGTACATGATACCAACCTGATGGATATCAATTTATGCTAAAGTTCACCGAAATTGAGAATTACAACAATTTGTGAACACCTGTTACTCCAGTAAATCCATACACTCTGGCCTTGATCGATATCAGTTATCACATTTCGCGGTAAGCATGACATCATTCATTTCAATATATTACAGTTAAATACTGTTTGTTGCGAAGAGCTAATATATATGAAAGTATGTATTAGGTGGTGCGAACCTAGTAACAAATTAATTTAGTTGTGACCAGAAGGATAAACCAAAAGCAGCATAAACGGAAACTATAATCTCATGCTCATTCGTTTCGTGATTACTGGCGAATCATCAGCAGAAGCCGATATTACGCCCTTTATCCACTTGATATTTTGGTCAAGAATGTGGGATAATAGGACGGTACATACTTGCATATATATTAGTTCTTCGCAGCAAACAGTATTTGACTAACTGACGTTTAGCTAGATAAAAACGTGCTTCGCATGTGTATTGGTATATAAGTGCCTTGTAAAACAAAGTTTTCTAGTAGTATTTATTGACTTATTCTCTTAATGAGTTGAGCGCTTATCTCAATTAGCTCATTTCCGTTTATTTCTCTTAATATTTTTAACTAATCGTTATAACTTTCTCTTTTGTCCGTCATTTTTTATTCCATTTATTAGTTAGCTACTTTTTTTTACTAAATTTTGATAATTTACCTGGACATGATTTTTTTTGTGTTGTCATCCTTATTTATTTATTGTTTATTCAGAAGATATGTAATGACTTGTGGACCGATGAAGGATACCAACAAATTAAATCGAAGTATTTCCAGAAACAAAAACTGCGAACAACACTATTATTCAATACATAAATCAGGTAATTTTGAAACATAGGGCTTTGTCAGGTTTTTAGTCATTGGAACAAACATTTCAATGTAATTACACAATGAATACCGTCAAGATTGACAATGAATATACACAAGTAAGGCAGCAATCCGTGAGCACCTGAACACATTTTCTTCATAAGAATAGAATAAAATTTTATTATTGCTCAATGATTTTTATTTAAATTACGTTTTCAATTTAATACTTATGTTATATATTTTTAAACATAATTATTTCGCAAATATTATGAAAACGTTGATTCAAGATTTAGATCAGCGTAAATTTTTGCATACTTAAAAGGAAATTAAATTCATATCAATGTTACTTCACTTTAGACCTCGGGTAATTTGAAATGTGTAAGGCAGTTGACTGGTGGAAATATTAATAAATAAACTATACATGATAAAATGTTGGCTAATTTTGGAATGTTTAGGACTTTTCAAAGTTTCATAAAAGTGTTAATATCGAATAATTTCGAAATTTTAAAAGCGGAAAATGAAGTAGTCTCGGTTTTGATCAAACAAATCGATTATAATGGGATACTTGAACACTTTTTTACTTTACCGCTGACCTTTTGGAGGATAAGCCGGCTCCATGTGACATTTGATGGAGTTTCTTGGGAATTTGGTACAAGTGGAGTCCCCTCACCACTCGGCTTTTTGATCGAGGACGCACCTCTAGCCTTTGCACATCCAAGCGTAGTCTGCAAGGCAGCAGTAAGTTGCATGGTTGCCGTTGGCTGTTGAGAGCTCATTCGCCATTCGGAAGTACGGGGTACTGTCCAGGAGTCCATGTAATCCTGTGGCTGTTGTCCCCTTTTGTGGCGGGGGACACACGCCGAGTCATGGGGCCGTCGTCGGGCTCATGGTATCCACGTCAAAATAACAGCAACAATATATCCTACCAGTATATTACAGACACCAGTAAAATTATAAACCAATAATATAATTGTTAGTGAGGAATTCGATTGGGCACATGACAGCACGTTCACACAAAGCGATAAATTAGCACTCAAGTATGCGGTTTGTTAAAATTGCATAAGCCTGGTAAACTAGTAAGAATTAATTTCAATGTCCAGTATGCCTCAAAATAAAAAATTTCTAAATTTCCATATAAACTAATAAGAAAATCTTTCAGCATCGTGGAACATACATCAGTGATTTCATATAAGATGACGGATATCGTTGATAAATGTGTACTAGATAAAAGTGATAGGTAGGCCAGCGTAGATTTACCCAAATATACCGCAACCTATAGCCATGGATTGTTTCCGCATATTTTTATTTGATTACCTGTTAAAGTTAGGTGGAAGTATCATGATAATTGGAAACATTATGGGGATAATAGGTTTATGTAGTTACTCCACATATTTTAAATTGAGGAAAGTTTTTTTTAATTATAGGAGTCCCAATGAGATAACGGTTTTTGGTTCGCATAGCAAATATGTGTATGCAATATTTGTAAGATAATCAAAGATCGCAGTTAAAGCCTATCCGAATACAAGCTGCAAACTAACAAAAGTCTCAGTTGTACTCGAATTAAAGAAGAAAATAAAAACAAGCCACACAATTAATGTTCACATTCAAATGTTGACATTTTGCGACAAAAAATGTAGAAATAAACTTTTAATGCACAAAAGATTAAGAACAAAAAACTTTTTGGTGTACAGAAATACATTCGTTTAAAAAGTGAAAACTAAAATCAAATGGCCCCTTATAACCAGATTCAAAAATAGTGCACAACAAGAAGTCTTTTAACATAAATTAGTTTTAAAGAGCTTTATTCAAAAATAAATTCATCAAAATTTCTCACGAATTTTTTGAGGGAGTTCATGTAGAATTCGCTGTACTGCACCTGGTTGAATCTCTGTTGATAGTATTGGGTGAACTGACCACATCGATCAGTGAATCCGTACTCAAAGTTCTTCAAGTAAACGTTGTAGCCGTAAATGTTCATGTTATCTTTGCTAATAAATGACAGAAAACGCTTTGACAATACAACTACTTATACTAAATAAAGCAATCGCGTGAAATCGATAATCACCCATCTATATAATCTCATCAGTCCAAGCATTACCGGAAAACGAGCGCATTGATGGTTATTGCATGATTTCATTTTTATCAATATGGCTTCAATTGGAGCAGACGGGAAGTGCCGCTGAACGCGTTGTCATGGAACCTTTATTAGCTTCTTTATAAAATTTATGACGGGAATGTTTAATTCAAGTCGTCTAACGAGTGTTTATCTTACCTTCGAAAGGATTTTTAAACAATCAATTTTTGCGCAAGTCGTTAGAACAATCAATGTTTTCTCGATTCACTATATTTTTACGTGCAGGGATAAATGTATAAAGGTTCGTGTCAGCGTAGAAATTGTGTGATCATCGTTCCAGTGAATTTAAGTTTATGTGAGACTACTAGGACTGACAGCCGCATAATTTTAACTTTAATACCTTTATATGAATTTGGTTTCAATCGTTGCTATCATGATGGCCATAGATGATCTAAAGAGGGGAACTCAAGCGACTGACGAAAGTCTGGCTTCGATGTTTACCTGATTGAATGAAACGGATAGCTATATTACAAACGATAGCTTATCTATTACTACAGTTAAATTAAAGGCATTCGGTGAAAAATGCATAGATATATACATTTTAAGAAAAATTGCAATACTGTTTCTAATAGTTTTGTCATTGAACTACTGTTAAAGCTTGGCTTTAGCATTTTGGTTTTTCGACGCATATTTTGTTTATGAATGTTTTGTGAGTTTATTTTTCTGTTGTCCATACCAATTCAAGATATCAAGAGTATACTATTGCTAGGGTTCTCTTGTGTGCTGTTGTAGCAACTAAATGGCTTTGGGTTCTGATGATGATTATGTTAGGTCAATGCGTGTGACCGACATTGGTTTTGAAAATTTTTTAAATCAAGTTTTCGAGCTTGAAGTAATCACCAATTCCATTGCATTTAACCAGTCGTCGAACAACATAACAAAACTACCGCCAGCCGCAACGCACTGACGCGTTTCGACCTTCCATGAACATCATCAGAGTACGACGGCAAACTGACTATCGAGGATCAAACCACATTGAATATATATGGAAATCAAATTTAGATATGCGGCTCTCACATCTAGCAGTCTTGCATACATTGAACTTGACCGGAAATGTCGGCTACAAAATTTCTATGCAGTCACGAACATTAACAGTTTGTAGCTTTCGCCACATGTACATATTTAGGCAATACAATTTAACAATAATTGATTGCGCGTGTGGTGGTAACAATTCTTGAAATCAAGTTTGCGAGCTTGAAGTAAACACCAATCCCATTGTATTTAACCAGTCGGCGAACAACATAACAAAACTACCGCCAGCCGCAACGCACTGACGCGTTTCGACCTTCCATGATCATCATCAGAGTACGACGGCAAACTGACTATCGAGGATCAAACCGCATTGAATATATATGGAAATCAAATTAAGATATGCGGCTCTCACCTCTAGCAGTCTCGCATACATTGAACTTGACTGGAAATGTCGGCTGCACAATTTCTATGCAGTCACGAACATTAACTGTTTGTAGCTTTCGCCACATGTACATATATAGGCAATACAATTTAACAATAATTGTTTGCGCGGGTGGTGGTAACAATTCCTTGAAATGTTGTTAGAAGACTGGTTAAATACAATGAGATTGGTTTTTACTTCAGGCTCACAACCTTGAATTAAAGGATTGTTATCATTAGCCGCGCAATCAATGATTGTTTATTTGTATTTCCTTTAAATATATGTAGTCACAAGTGCCAAATGTTTATGTTCCCGACTGCATAGAAATTGAGCATCCGACAATGTATGCAAGACAACTAGATGTGAGGACGATCTCAGTTACATTATTTCGCATGGTTTGTGCAAAACAAATAGCCTAACGCATGTTAAAGATAAACTCATATTAGGCCACACTAGTTTCACTCAGTTAGATGAACCTAACAGTTATGGATACGCACACACACACACACACACACACGTAACACGCAACTATACAGTGAAAGGTCAGACTGAAATTTAAATGACATAGCCTGAGGAAATATCGCTTACGCTTCATTTGTTTGATTTGTAAAACTTGTGATGATGGGTGCACTGGAGATGACATCCGTCAGTGAATGTCGAAATGTTTTGATGAAACAAAACAACTTGAATTCATCCTGTGTTAGCATAGCACATATCAGGTAATATTCCGCATCATATAATCCGGAATGGAGAATGCAGTTTACTATATTTTAATTTATTGCCGACAAAGGGATTACGCTCATTTTTAATAAACTTATAAAAAAAGCAAAAATCACCAGATTTGTAATGCTACAAGCAAAGAAATGACCACAGCAAATTGTTATAATTCAATATTTACGGATTAATTTGTGGGTATCCTTCATCGGTACGCTATTCATTACAGGACTTGCAAACAAACCAATACTTCGGACCGGAGGGTCTCATAATTACATATTGGTGGTTGACTAGATAAATGCGAGTCTCGTATGTGCGTCTGTGTATAACGACACAGTACAACGATGTTCTCTTATTATATCCATTAATTTAGGGCTCGTAGTGTGATAAGCTCTTCATAAGGGACTTTTTATCTTAATTAACCCTATTCTTTATATTGCTTATTTTTTCAAACTAATATTCATAATATTCTAGTTTGGCCATCATTTATATTATGTCATAAATCAGTTAAGCTTCTTATTGTACTAAATTTTGATAATTTACCTGGACATGATTGAGTTCTGTTGTCTACCCTATCTATTGAAATCACCTTCGTAATACATCATTTTAAATCTTGTGAATAAAAGAATATGTCTAGCGAGTGCCAAATTAACATCTATTGACGGGAGTTTTAATTTGATAGAAGGCAATTTTAATTAATTATATTTAACTGAATAGTTGCCCCTGATATAAGAAAGTGCGCGCATCCACAAATATGACATTTCACAAATTGAGCATAAATCGAAGAGACTAACAAATGTAAAATGTAAACAAAATGTCAATCACATAGGTTATTTGGTTTTACGTACATGAGAGTAATGAGCAGGAACGCATTCACGTCAGTTATTTATGGGGAAATATCACACTTGCTTCAATTGCTTGTTCTCTTGACTCGTTATAGATTGTGGAACAATGAATAATACCGACAAATGTAGCCGAAATATCTCACAGAAACAAAGAACTGCGAACAAATTTGTGCTAGTCACAACAAACGCCAGGTAATTTGAAACACACAGTTTCTCAATTTTTCCATTATTTAAACAATATTTAGAATGGAATTACAGCATCAATACCATTAAAATATATAATAAATATACAAAATAAGTAAGCAATTCATGAGAAGATTACAAAGAATTTTATTTTTTGAACTTCTAAAATTAAAATTTTTCCTTGATGAATTAAATTTAAATAAAGTTTTTAATTAACTGATTATGGTGATTCCTATTTAACATGATAAATGTATAAATATCATGAAATAGTTAATTCACAATTTAGATAAACTTAAATTTTTACTTATTAAGGATGGAACTAAATTGCGATCAATATTAATTACACTTTAGCACTTAGATGATTTTAAATGTACAGAGTATTTGACAGGGGAAGTCCTTAATAGAGAAATTATAAAAGTGTTAATTAGACATAATAAAATGTTGGCCGATTTGAGAATGTTTAGACCCTACCTAGATAGACCTAGTTCAACCGTAGCTAATTATATAGAATATCTATCAACCCTAAAACTTAAAGTGAATTGAGTTGAATTGCTTAACCATGAGTAGAACATAGCAATTCCACACGAAATGTCATTAATAAATTCTATAATTACGGAACCTGTTAAAACAGCACTACATTTCGTAGATTAGGATAAGAATAAATTTAAATTAAACGTTGCTTCATTAGTTCTAGCACACCAAGATGACTAACAGAAGCCAAATTATGGAATTCAACGTTTCATATTTGTTCCAATATCGAATAATTTTATACTATTATAAGCGGATAAATAGGAGTTAAAGTTTTAATGAGTTAATGCGATCATAACGGTAACATGTTTGAACAGCTAAGTAGTAATTAAATATGCACTGACAAAAACAAAATATGCTGGTGATATATTACATGGAGAAGTTAAATTATAAATCAATAATATGATTGTTAATGAGGAATTGGATTCGGCACATGAAAATGCGCTCGTAAATAAAAATGAATTAGCAATGACATGTACTGTCAAGTATAATTTCATAAACCTGGTAACCAATTAAGAATAAATGCCAGTGTCCGGCACCCCTCCATATATAAAATTTCGAGGTTTCCTTGTCATCGAATAAGAATATATTCCTACATCTTAAATCATACTCTGATTATTTCATTCCAGTTGCCTGATATCGTTGATAAATGTGTGCCAAATGAAGGTGATAGTTTTACAAGCATGGATATACACAAATAGAACAGTAACTGAAGCCATTAATAGTAGGAGGAAGCAAGGCGAAAATTTGAAACATTATGTAAATGATCAGGTTTGGTACGTCCTCGGCAAATATTGCAAACCGCATTGCATATATATGGAAAGCCAAATTAGTTATGCAGCTCACACACACACACAAATTGTACTTGACTGGAAATGTCGGCTGCACACTTTCTATGCAGTCACGAACATTAACTGTTTGCAGCTTTCGCCACACATACATATATAGACAATACAATTTAACAATAATTGATTGCGCGGGTGGTGGTAACAATGCTTTAAATCAAGTTTGCGAGCTTGAAGTAAACACCGACCCCATTGTATTTAACCAGTCTTCGAACAACATACAAAACTACCGCCAGCCGCAACGCACTGACGCGTTCGACCTTCCATGATCATCATCAGTACGACGGCAAACTGACTATCGAGGATCAAGCCGCATTGAATATATATGGAAATCAAATTTAGATATGCGGCTCTCACCTCTAGCAGTCTTGCATACATTGAACTTGACTGGAAATGTCGGCTGCACAATTTCTATGCAGTCACGAGCATTTACTGTTTGCAGCTTTCGTCTCATACATATATAAATAATACAATTAAACAAAATAAATGATTTAAAGAAATGTTACCACCACCCGCGCAATCAATTATTGTTAAATTGTATTGCATATATATGTATATGTGGGGAAATCTGCAAACAGTTAATGTTCGTGACTGCATATAAATTGTGCAGCCGACATTTCCAGTCAAGTTCAATGTATGCGAGACTGCTAGAGGTGAGAGCCGCATATCTAAATTTGATTTCCATATATATTCAATGCGGTTTGATCCTCGATAGTCAGTTTGCCGTCGTACTCTGATGATGATCATGGAAGGTCGAAACGCGTCAGTGCATTGCGGCTGGCGGTAGTTTTGTTATGTTGTTCGACGACTGGTTAAATACAATGCGATTGTTGTTTACTTCAAGTTCACAAATCTAACAAAGAAAATTGCAAGAAAAAATAACAAAATATAAATTCTATTATTGCTATATATATATATATATATATATATATATATATATATATATATATATATATATATATATATATATATTCAGTATCTCATTGTAAGAGAAATCTACAATTTTAACGTAATTTCTCTTTAAAGTGACTGCCTTTGCGTCGAAATTGTTTGCTAACACAAGTCTAAATAGACCTTTATTGTATTTGGATGATATTTTTATCAATAATGCCGACTATCTCTAATTGGAACCGCGCTTCTATTTAAAAACGAACTCAAAATTAAATGACGGAAGGTCTTGTTGTAACCAAATACCATTTCTAGGAAAAGAGGAGACTATTTGCGTGTGTGTTGGATTGATATTTCGATGCAAAAGATTGGATTGCACCTCATTTCCAGTGGTTAGAATGAACAAAGTTTAAGCCTTCGGAAGAAAGGTAGGAATACGCATCCAGCCTGATCGAAGACAAAACAGATGCGTACTTAGAAATGGGAATCAATCGGATCTTTGTGAAACTGATAGTGCAAAGCGACAACCCGCGAATCCAAATCGCAGCATTGCAACATATGAAGCTGGCACACCGGAAAACATGAAATGATACTTAACGTTCACATTAAATGTTGACATTTTGCGACAAAAAGGGTAGAAATAAACATTTAATGCTTAAAATATGCAGAATACAAAACTTCTTTTTAGTGTACAGAAATACTTTCGTCTACAAAGTGAAAACTAAAGTCTAATGGCCCCTTCTAAGCAAAGATTCAAAACGAGTGACCAAAAAGAAGACTTTTAGCATACATCAGTTTTAAGGAGCTTTATTTCAAATCTGATTCATCACAATTACTCATAATAGTATTTCACGAAATTGTTGGGGCAGTTCACGTTGAATTCGCTGTACTGCGGCTGGTTGAATCTCTGTTGATAGTATTGGGTGAACTGACCATAACGATCAGTGTATCCGTACTCAAAGTTCTTCAAGTAAATGTTGTAGCCGTACATGTTTTTGTTGTCTTTGCTAAGTAATGACAGCAATCGCTTCGGCAATACGACTATTTATATTAAATCAAGCAACCGCGTGAAATCGATAATCACCTGTCTATATAATCCTATCAGTCCAAACGTTATCGGCAAACGAGTGCATTTAAGTTTATTACAGCATTTCATTTTTTTAAAATATGGCTTCAATAAAAACAGATTTCAAGTGCAACTTTACGAACTCTCCTTTGTGTTCATGCAAAACAATACAAGAAATTGTTTTTGCTGTTAGACATACAAAACTTGGCATGCATTTTAGAAAGATTGACAGTTGCAGATTAACATTTGACTTCTATTATGTCTACTGGTTTACCTCATTTTTACAGTTAAATATGAAGGATACATTTGTGTGTATCCTTCATCGATTAACAATTCACCACGTCTCTTTCAAACAAGTTAATAAATCAAGTGTGGCATTTACCTTTAGCATTTCATTTATTTTTCTGACCGGTTGGTCTTATAGTGATTAACTGACGTGTCACCAGACAAAATCGAGTCTCGCATGTGTGTCTGTCTATAACTGCAGTTTAAAACCAGGTTTTCTTTTGATATTTATTAATTTAGTGCACTTTTATGAGTTGAGCGCTAATTAAAGAACTTTTATCTCGATTAGCCCTTTTCCTTAAATTTATCATATTTTCGTTAACCAATATTTATAACTTTCGTGTTTGTCCACCATTTATTTAATTTTATATATTAGTTATGCTTCTGGATTTTCTAAATTTTGTTTATTTACCTGGACGTGAATCCTTTTCGCTGTCGGCCCTATTTATTGAGATCTACCTTGTATTGCTCCATTTCAAAAGGTTAATTTACGTCTTTCATTTTCAGTTTCACTTCAAAGGGTATCGATGTTAATTATTTACTGTTAACTGAATACTTTTCAGTTTTATATACATACATACACTCTTCCTCAAATATGGCATTTCACATGGTAATCAAAAAGCGAAGAGACTATCGCATGTAAATTGCAATTTAAAATTCATCCACAAACTTTATTTAGTTGTTTGTACGCATCAATAATTGGTAGACACGCATACGCGACTCGCACATATCTACTCGTATTTCAGTATGTCTCTAAGGCTACTAACCAATAAGAGGTATAAATGAAGTTGTTAAAGGAAATTTATCACATGCTTTAGCCGTTTGTTCAGAAGACTCGTAATAAATTGGGAACCAATGAAGGATATCGACTAAATTATCCGAAATATTAAAAATAAATATAAAATGGTAAAATCGCTTGTTAGTTTAAACACAGAACAGGTAAGTAAGTCCGTTATAATTAATATAGCAAAACGTTATTTCTTTTAAACTTGGCTCATAGGATATCTCGTTGCCTGTGTAAACTTCAGATCGTCGAAACCATATTCTACTTTACATTTAAGAAACACCTAAGCCCTTAATTTTTCTAAATTGGGAAAATTTTGATAACTTGGATCTAGGAAACCAGGAAATTAATTTTAAATATTTACCGTTTTGTTTTTAAATGTCGTTACTTAAATTCAATTACCCTTAAATTTAAGGCCAATGGTTGATTGATTTAATCTGAAATAATGTTATTGACAAAGACATCACAAATCTATCGCATAACCTTGTCAAAACTCTGTTTTACAGTAGTTTCTACACATTATATAATAAACCGTTTTATTTACCGCTAAAATTTAGGAAGTGCAATCCACCTTTATTGAGTTTGATAGCTAATTAGCTTTTGTATTTTCCAATTACCCATCTTTAATTGAAACTTGGAACATCGTTGTTCATTATTTTCTTCTACTAACTTGTGTGGTCATTTATTCAACGTATTTGAATTCATCTTGGAACTTTTGTAAAGTATGTTTGATTCTGCAATATGTTCATTGATTGATATAATTGAAAATGCTTTTTCTTTTGGCATCGTTTTCCTTGTGTGGTTTTGATATTAACTTATTCTATTCTACAACTTCTTTGTCCATTTGCTTTGGTTCGTCAGTATATTTTCTATAGAAATTTGCTTAGTAGACGTTTTTTACCTCAAAATGTAATCATTTATTACAACAACGTTTCGAGGATGATTTGACTTCACATAATTAAACTAAAATTCCCAAATAAGATGTTAAAAGTGCATTATTAAGTCGATATTGCTCCATTATATTCTTGAAAAGAACATATTGTTTAATTTGAAAATTTGCAGAACATGATCGATAAAGACATAAGAAATATCTACCCAATTATTCCAAAGGAAATGGCTTTCTATTAAAATAATAAAATTTCAGATATTATCGACCCGAGGAAGTATGTAATAACCCTTGATTTGAAATTTAACCGATAAAGCCTAAACCTTAATAATAGGTAGTTTGACAAAAATTAATTATATTTATGCTCATGATGCAGTAGATAATAGTTTTTTCGAGATCAAGCTTCAGCAAGAAATAAGGGACCTAAGCAAATCGATTATGTGCACGGCTTCTGCTGATGTTGTCTGATTTACTAACGTCTGTTTAGGTTATGACCAATCTACCTACCTACCTATATATATATATATATATATATATATATATATATATATATATATATATATATATATATATATATACTCTCTCGACAGAGTATATATATATATATATATGGAGAAAATCATTGGTTGCGCCAAGTAAAGATGGACGTTAATAAAGAGAATCGTATTATCGGAAGAAAATCTATCGCTAAATAAATTAAAACCGACACAGAAAGAAATATTTATTTTGCAAATTTCATGATATCCTCAGTATTATACTTTAGGTGAATCTACATCTGTTTCATATCTGCTAGGCGAATATCAACAATGAGTTTGTTACATCATTAATTTTAAACTTGTCTATGAAGCCGAGATTTTGAGGCCTCTAATTGTTATAATTGAACCTTATGTATGCTCATTATTTACAAGACGGTGAACGAGTTCATGTAGAGGTACCAGGTCTATTAGCAGATGAGAGCTACATAAACGCCAATCATATTCAGTCTTTGTGTGCTTATAGGAGTCAGATAAGATAGTTTTCTCATCTATGTCAATTAAGTTCATGTCCACGGCTCCCTGTACCGTGTTATCTGTGTCCTCTAATTTAAGATTCGCCTCCATGTTAATCACAGCTTTATATATATATATATATATATATATATAGATATATATATATATATATATATATATATATATAATTAACTAATGAAGTAATAGGCGAAGGAATGTGGCCTTCTTACGCAACACGGCACCCAAATATTAACCTTGAAAGAGACTAGACGCAAAAATTAAAATTATTAAATTAACTGTTCCTAAACGATCTCAACATGCATGAATAAAAATGAAATCTTTTTTATACAGGTGTATATTGTGAAAATCAAAATTTGTAAAACCAAATCGAGAAATGAAACAGCAAATGAAATTTTCTGGAGAAAATCACGCCAAACAGGCACAGAATACAGAAGCTCAAATTACACACACTTCAAAAGTCAATATACTGCCAAGGATTTAAACAAAGAATGTTCTACAAATTAAACAAATATTTTCTTTTTCTAATAACATTATTTTCAATCAACCACGGTGGTCTGAATTTTATCAATAATTGTTACGCTAATCTGGTCGGAGGAAATATCTTCCTCTATACTCATAATTTTTTCTGTGCAGTTTATAATATGGTGGAGCACACTAGCATTTCTGCATATATATATATATATATATATATATATATATATATATATATATATATATATAAAGAAATAGTGGAAAATTGACCGTATTAGTCTTCGACAAGAGGACATAAACTAGGAAATATTTACATTTCAAATGTTAATTTTCATTTGAATAAAAACTAATTTCATTTGACATTCTGCAGACTAAGTTGGTGCTATGTGTATTATCCTTATTATTAACACGACAGCCGACAGAACGCACACGCGTGAAGCAGGTAGAAGGCAAATGCCACAACTGACTTGCATGGTAAATTACCGTGCTTAAATAGCATGCAATATGTGTACTTGCATACTATTGGTTAAACGTGGTTAAACATGGTTAAACGGCAATTTGCTTTTTTCTCATTGGTGCAACGTAAATAAATTTGAATTTAATTTACGCAATATGTCGGCGATTGATTTGTGTCGTTACAAAATTTATCTTTTTTTAAACAATCCAACCAGATGTGTAAATTAAATATATAGCCACTTCTCTTTCGTTTATAAATAGAAATGTCAAATTATATCAACAATACGAAGACAAACACAATGATTTTCAATTTTAATTATGTCGAATTAAGCAAGCAGGCTTACCCGTTGATAGAGCCGAACAGACAAAAACAATTCGTTTGTGCATTTCTTTAAATCAAGTTGAAGTAAACACAAATCCAATTGTATTTAACCAGTCGTCGAACAACATAACAAAGCAACCGCCATTCGCACACACTGACGTGTTCTGACCTTCCTTGATCATCATCATCAGAGTACGACGACAAACTGACTAGCGAGGATCAAATCGCAATGCATATATATATGGAAAGCAAGATTAGATATACGGATTCACCTCCAGTAGTCTCGCATACATTGTACCTGACTGGAAATGTCTGCTGCTCAATTTCTATGCATTCACGAGCATTATCTTTTGCAGCTTTCGCCACATATATAAAGGTAAAGCAATTGAGCAATCCTTGATTTAAATCAAGTTTTTAAGATTGAATCAGCACCAATCCTATTGGATTTAACCAGTCGTTAAAGAACATAGTTAAACTACCTAATGAATATAATTTAATTTATTTCCTATATATGTGTGTAGCGAAAGCTGAAAAAATTAACTTTAGTGACCGCATAGAAATTGATTAGCCGACATATCCAGTCAAGTACTATGTATTCGAGACTGCTATAGATGAGAGCCGCATATCTGATTTTGCTTTCCATATATTTATGCAATGCGATTTGATCTTCGCTAGTTAGTTTGCTGTCGTCATCTGGTGATGACCATGGAAGGTCGAAATGCACCAATTTAGTCAAATATTTAATTACCTGATCTGCGTTTTGACTAACGCAGCTTTCATTGTTCCAGAAATTTTCTTTCATCACAATATTTCGGCCTTGCTTACCGTAGGCCTTCATCAGTTGCATTTCACGAAACAAATGAAGCAAGTGTGTTATTTCCTCTAGTCATAATATTTATATACCTCAGACTGACCTTTCATTAGATATTCGCGTGTCACATATATGTGTGTGTGTACATTTTCATAACCGTTGTTTTCATCTAACTAATTTCGACCAGAGTGGCTGAATAATAATTTATCAATTGCATGCAATAACTATTCGGTTTTTTTAACACTTCAAAACGCAGATCAGGTAATTACAATTATTCCAGGTGCGCATCAATGCAACTCCTTCAAGAAACATTTAACATAGTCAAATATTTGTTTTGCTTCATTTAATAGAACATTTTGTAACTGAAATTTTTTTCCGTTTCGCTTATCAAGAATACGATTTTTTTAAATAAATATCTTTTTGTATTAGTTTTTGCGCTCATTTAAAAAAAAAGTTTAAATATGATAACGAAGATAAACCAAAGAGAGCACGAAAGGAAATTATATTCTTGAGCACATTCGTTTTGTGCTTACTCGGAATTGACCAGTAGGAGCCGATATTGCGACCTTTACCTACTATATATTTTGATGAGGTGTACGGGAAAATAGGACAGTAAAATCTCCTATATGATTGTGCAAACCTTATTTCATTAAACAATCATCAGCTCAAAAGCATTAGGTGCCATAACTGAATTTCTGCTTATTGTTTGATTTAGTACTCTACACAACATTTGTATAGTTATGTTGGCCAGGTTGATCTGATAGAACAAGAATCACAGTAAGTTTATTCGCCAAACCCGACAAACAATTCAAATCGGTGCGTAATTTACAACCAAATAATCTCTTATTGCTTTGACATTGACAGAATTCCAATAAATTAAGTCTGCAAACACTATGGTTGAGATGTTTCTTGAAGGAGTTGCCTTGATGCGCACCTGGAATAATTGTAATTACCTGATCTGCGTTTTGACTAACGCAGCTTTCATTGTTCCAGTAATTTTCTTTTATTTGTTTCGTGAAATGCATCTGATGAAGATCTACGGTAATGAAGATCGAAATATTATGAAAAAAGAAAATTACTGGAACAATGAAAGCTGCGTTAGTCAAAACGCAGATCAGGTAATTACTATGGTTGAGAGCCACATATCAAAATTTTCCTCTCTTATGCATGCAGTGAGGTTTATCCTCGTTGGACAGTTGATCGTTGTTCACATATGATGGCCGTTAAATGTTGAACCGCGTCATTACGTGTGGCTGACTGTAGTTTTGACATGTTTTGCTGCAGAATTAGTTTTTATCTAGAAATTTTCATGGATAGAACGAGTTGTTTTTGGTATCACACTTTAACTCTAACATTGATCAATTTTGAATTGATAAATAAACCGGTCGTTTTCACACAGCACAGCTTTTTCCATTTATCCCATTGCAAAGGTATTTGTCGTTAGGTAGCCTACCGCTATTCAGACGATGAGATGGCAATACCTTATCTACCTATATTTACACACAATTACTGTTATTTTTTATGCTCTGGCAAAGTACCCAGGCCCTTAGATTATTTGACATGACACCAAATTCAATGCTTCTCCTACTGCTATTCGAAGACGGCTTTCTCTCACATTACAATCAATTAATGCTTTACAAATTACAGCCTTACATTCATTTACCTACTGCTTTACACCGACTTATTGGACCAAGTAATTTTTTGAGCATCTATGAGAAGTTTTGGCATTATAAAGCAATGACGTTGCGCAAAAGGAGTGGTCTAAATTAAGTAAAACAAAGACAGACATAGCTAAGAGGGATTTGCTGAAAATATGCAGATGGGATTCGATGAACGAAAATATTAACGAATCCAGAATAATGGTTGTAGATATTGGTAGCAACAAGATTTTTAATAAATGTTATTCCGTGGATAATGCTCTTTTTGTTCTCATATATATATATATATATATATATATATATATATATATATATATATATTGTAACACGCGGCTCCGTGTTACAACCCAACGATGTTCGATTTTACAAATACAGTGCTCTTTAAGGTCAAATATTCTAACTCTGTTCTTACACAATATTTCTCTTAACTGTGATTTTAGGAACAAACTCTGTTAGTTTCAGGCAGTTTGAATCGATATTTATTGAACTGCAATTTATTTGTAATTAATAGGGTTTTTATTAAATAAACATAACCGCGCGCGATCCGCGAGGATTACGCGGTGGACTATTGTGTTACTGCGGATTCATTTCGCTTAGTTGGATTATTCGTTGTTTACGCAAAGGATTTACAGTTCACATTTAATTATGCCTAACCGAACTTCAGAGAATAATGGATTAATATGATGACATAAGTTTAAACCATAGCAAGCTGTGAACTAAATATTAGTGAGCTTTTGTCATTGAAGTCTTTACACGGATTACACATTCATTTTAGTGATATTTTTTAACGGTGACTATGCTCACATTATCATGCATTTTCAATCGATTGACTAGATTCACTTCAATTCGGACATTTGTGTAAGAATAACTGCTTGTGTGCAAAATATTTTTCTTTATAAACATAAATCATCTTAACTTTTGCCGTCTAGAAGACGGACAATTTAATTTAACTGTGAATGATGTTTAAGACCTACTTTTGCATTAAAATATGTTTTTATTGCCGACAAACACAAGGTCAATTGGGACTAACTGTGAATTATATCTCTATTTGCAAAATTGTGTATAATATACGTATGACCAGATGTTTTTGCCTTCACATCAACCATCCGAAATAGATCAGAGACTGATTATGTGCTCGGGTAGTAATAATAGCCACCATGGATATGTAGGACGGGTACAGAATCACGAACTAGATAGCTACCCTGCAAAGACACCCCTACAATATATATATATATATATATATATATATATATATATATATATACTACTTCTTACTGCGGCTGACTCCATTTGGAGGATAAGCCTTGCTCCATGTGACATTTCATGGAGTTTCTTGGGAATTGGTACAAGTGGTGTCCCCTCACCACTCGGCTTTTTGATCGAGGACGCACCTCTAGCCTTTGCACATCCAAGCGCAGTCTGCAAGGCAGCAGTAAGTTGCATGGTTGCCGGTGGCTGTTGAGAGCTTATTCGCCATTCGGAAGTACGGGGTACTGTCCAGGAGTCCATGTAATCCTGTGGCTGTTGTCCACTTTTGTGGCGGGGAACACACGCCGAGTCATGGTGCCGTCGTCGGGCTCATGTGGTATTTTATAGGAGATCCGATTGCCGGTCGGAAATCCACCACGCCCTGGTGACACCACCGCCATAGCCCCGTTAGCCCATGTACGATCGGCCATCGAGACATGGTTGACACCGTCGTACCACGTTGAGGAGGGGATGGACTTACGACGGAATATATATATATATATATATATATATATATATATGGTCAAGAAATGTGAGACTCGTAGACGGTACATTCTACTATTCGAGTGTGTATTTACGCAGTTATGAAGTTAACTAGACGTAAAGTTATCGACAATTCCACTTCATTATGTATAATATATACCGAGTCTACAAAGATTACCCATTTTATGGTTGCCGAGTAGCCATATGGAAACAATATTATGGTTGCCGAATGGGTACTTGGTACCAACATAATGAGTTTCAAGATATGCTAAATTTCAACAAATGTGAGAATTCAACTAATTTTAAAAGCATGTAGCCCAGCAAATCCATATAAAAATAAAGAGCAATAATTCATATTATCAACACGATGAACATCCTGTATTATCATCCCAGCATACGCTAATTCAAATCATCAAACTGTTATAGCAATAATGACAAAATACGAAAGATTTAATGAATACTGTTTATAGAACATGTGTTAATAAAATGGTTGATCAAATATGAACAAGTTATTTTGATTTTTAGTCTTTGCTTTAAGGTTTTCACTTTTTTCAAGGTACAATAAGCAAACCAGTTTGACGGCGAGCTACCACACAACCAAATTTAATAAATCATTTTTAATAACACGTATTTTGACTAGATGGATAATTGCTGCAAAGGTGAGGATACACAGCAAATGACCGATTGACTTAGGAAAAATAGCCTTGAGTAGGGTATAATTAAGAATGAGGGAACCATGCCAAATGGTCAGGTTGGTTGCTCCAATTTAAGCGATTCGCCTAGTTGATTTGCGAAAGTGCAATTGGTGTTTAAGAAACAAAATATTGTTATTAAGGTCAGAGCCTCCACGTTTGTTTTATTAATAATAATGGTAACAATGATAATAATACTAATAGCAATAATACACATGGTCATCATTCGGAATACCATTTCCTTCTAACTCTGCGCTAGTAATGGTCAAAAATTGTTAAGGGCCCTCATTGCCTCAATCGCTAGTAAAAATTTGTTCATATTTCTTTTAAATTCTGACGGTACTTTCCTCCATTACACCTCCAGAAATCCTCGTTAGACTTTTGAAAAACAAGCAAGCTGTTTGCCATCTCGTAAGTTCATAAAATTGAATGCTACATAAATGATGCGCGCATGCTGTTTTAAATGGAAGTACTGCATTCTACTGAGAAAGGAGATTCCGCCATTTTACAAAAATTCATTCCATTCGATATTACCCTAGCTAAACAGGGCATCTGTTTTGATATCTACGTGGAGACTTTTCAGTTGAAATCAGCCAGATGGCATTTATCAATATTATTGTTAATTTACACACATACATATATATTACATACATATATTATTATTATTATTATTACATATACATACATATTATTATTATTATTATTATTATGTTATTATTATTATTATTATTATTATTATTATCATTACATACATATAAATACAATACAATAATACAATACACACACACACACACACACACACACATAATACAATACTGGTACAAAATTAATGATAAAAATATTGATTCTGGATGATATTATTAAGAATAATTGTAATAATAATAAGAAAAATTAATTATAATAATAATGTTAAAGCTATTTAAAAACTACAACGTAATAATAATAATAATAATAATAATAATAATAATAATAATAATAATAATAATAATATTGATAAGGATTATATTAATACACACATAATAATAATAATAATAATAATAATAATAATAATAATAATAATAATAATAATAATAATAATAATAATAATAATAATAATGGTAATAAAATTAACAATGATAAAATAATATTGATTCTGGATGATATTATTATGAATAATTGTAATAATATTAAGAAAATTAATTATAATACACAATTTTATTATAAATAATGTTAACAATAATAATGGTAATAATTTTATAAAGGATACCTAATAATAATAATAATAATAATAATAATAATAATAATAATAATAATAATAATATTGATAAGGATTATATTAAAAATACAATTACAATTTTTTTAAATAATAACAATAATAATAATACATTGGAAACAAACAAAAGCCAACAGGCCCAAGCATTGAAATAACAAATCAAAGGTAGGCTATGTGGAGATGAATGAAAATGGGACTAGCAAAGTAATAAACCACAGGTGAGGGAGGAGTTGAGGAAGAAAAAGGCTTTCATCAACTTCATGATAGTTCAATCTAGTGAAAAAGTACAATCCATGAAGGGTTCGAGCATCAATGCGGGGTAGGCCAGTGTCGGACTGTCGAATTTGAGTGTGAGTTCGAAAATTTTTGCGGACCGGTAGTAGATGTCGACCGACTGAGTTTTTTGTCGTGGATTCTAAATTTCTGTAGGGTAGTTTTGACTAGGATGAAGTTGACTAGATTGAAGCTTGTGTCTCGTGCAGGGTTCACTGGCTTCCGTTGAGCGAGGTTAAAACTGATGGTAGGCGAGGGGGAATCAATGTCCGATGTAAACCTTCTGGTTGTCCAGTAGACTTTTCGAGTATCCGGTCGTTCGCTGAAACAGAAAGGAAAAAATTTAGATGAGCAAAACGTGGTAAAGCATTCACTATTTGGATGCGATAGAATGAAAAATGTGAATATAAATGGTGTCAGGGACTCAAGAATGAGTAATTTAAAATCAGAGGGGAAAAGTGGATATTAGAGGCCAGCTAGAATGGACTTCACCCTCCGAAACTAGCAACAAGAGAATAGCCAAGGGATGAAAGAAGTGTTATGGCTAAAGAAGGAACCAATTGCGTTTCCAATCGGACGTCTTGCATAGAAATTTTATATAGAAGTAATTGTGGGCAGCCTTTTTAAATTCGTGCTGGGATAGGAACTTTATTTACGTGGGAAGAGAGTTGAAAACACTAGGGGCTTTGGAAAAGAGATAGATTTTGTCAAATATATTGGGAGTATGATTGGATTGGATTGAATAGTTGATAGAGCGTGTGGCGTAGTGAGGACTTGGGTGAGTGAAGTTGGACAGTGATAGGCAAGTTGTGACCATATGAATAAAAGAAATGACTCGTAGGTGACGGGTAAACCAAAGCGGTAGAAGATTGGCCAGTAGTAGGCGTTCCCGATAATTTTGGCTGTGAGGGAAGACTTGCTTTAGAAATCTGGAGGAGATCTGTTCGATGGTGTACGAGGACGCTAGAGTGAGAGGATAGTAGAATTCCCTAGCGTATGAAATGAAGGTTAGGACATAGACCTTGAATAATGTGAGTTGGAGAGTGGGGTTGTTAGTCCTGAAGCAAATCAAACGGGCCCATTTGTAGAGTTTGTAAGTAGTGTGTGTAATGTGTGGGGATGTCTAGAGATTTTGAAAAATAGATACCAAGGTGCTTGGCCGAATCTATCATTTTAATACTATGAGGATAAATAGCATCCGGGAGAGAACAGAATGGGTCGGAGGAGAGTTTCATCAAGCGAGTCTTGGCGGAGTTTAGTTTTTGACCGGTATTGCTAAGCTGCAAATGGAGCGAGGATAAAAACTTCGATATGAGGGGTAAGGAAGTGTTGGATGCTGTGGGGTTGCTGACTACTATGACCATGTCATCCGCATATTTAAACAGTTTGAAAAAGGTTGTCCTCAACCTGGACCTGCGCCAGTGTAAGGTTGAAAAGAATTTGACCAAGTACGGAGCCCTGGGGAACTCCAAAACGGATAAGGGCTGCCTTGAGTGACTATTTCCGACTTTTACAGTTGCGCATCGGTTTCGGAGATAGTGGCTTATAAGATTGAGGAAGTTGCCGCAGATATCACTGCTCAATAATGCGGATTCAATTGCTGAAAATAACTAAGAATCAAAAGCCTTGAATATATATAGGAAGAGGAGAGTGCATTCATGACCTGTGGTGAAATAGGAGTAGCAGTGATTAAGGACACTGAAAAAGTTGGTGGAAGAGGAGCGGCCAATTAGGTAGCCATTTTTATCGTAGAGGAGGTAGAAGTTGTCCAGAGAATTAATGAAAGGGTTCATAAGTTTGTATAAAACCCTGCCGAAGATTTTTGTGAAAGAAGAGACGACAGTAATTGGGCGGAGATCTTTGATAGGGGGATCGACGAAGTTCCATTTTTTGGGATAGGAGAGATCGTGGGATTAAGCCATTCCGGGGGAAGATAGGTTGTCTCGATGCATCGGTTGAAAACATTGGCAACCAGAGAGAAGAGATTCTAGCCAAGAATTGCCATCATGCCGACCGAGACACGGTATTGATCAAATTGGTGTTTAGATTTGATGTCTTTAAATGCTTGAGTGACGGAGGCCGGTTAAACTTTGAACCAGCGTAGGTTCTCAGCGTCTCCGTTGTTTAAAATCTCAGCAGGTGGAGTGGGAGTGGAGAAGGAGTCGAGGAGATAATTTAAATTATCGTCGGTAAAGCAGGAGTCGTCCGACCGAGAGAAGTTTATATATGAGGTTTTGGTCTTTGAAGCAATTGGTGTTCGATAACTGCGAACTTTATTCGGGAATTAGGAGCCATGCGGATAAGTCTTTTGACATTGAGCCCTTATTTGTTGATAACCTGTTTAATGAACTCATTGATACGTCGCAGTGCGAGAGCGCGAGAAAGTGATGATGTGCGTAGTCTAGAATTGCGTGCAAGGTTTTCGCGTGTCTTAAACAAGGTGTTCAACTTGTTCGTCGCGTGTATGTGTTGAACAGAGGTGGCAGAATTGAAGTGTAAGTATAAGATGTTTTGGACTTCGGAAAAGCATGAGGAGAGGTTGTCTGGGAGATAAAGATCCTTCCAGTTAGCGGCGTCACTGAGTCGGCGAAACTCTTCCCAGTTGGTGAATTACCTAAATGATTAAGTGCCCTATCTACGGATAAAGGATAAAAGAGCAATAAGGAAGGATACCTGGGAGTGATCAGGATTTGAAAAGATCTCACAAGATATGACATTGGTCACCTCTTTGTTGAAGATACAGTCAATTTGGTTGTTTCCTCGGGTAGGGAAATGAACAAATTGATTTAGTAGGTCATGCGTGAAGAGCCAAAGCAGCGAGCGACTTTTTCCAGTTCACCATGGGGCGGTTAAGATCGCCCACAAGGACCTAACGATCGGAGTGCTGAGAGAAAATTGGACATATGTTTATCCCCGCAAGTGTCGTTGATGATTGAGAGATTGGGGGTCAGTAGACAACACAGGTTAAGAATCAGTAGCTGAAACGTTTGGGCCGACAGTTCTGTCACTACGAAGCAAAGTGTAACGATGGATGAGGAAAATATCATCGCGGTGTATGGATGGGGACATCCATGTTTCAACAAGAAAACATATGTCTATCTCGTTAGATGATTGAAGTGCTCGCAGTTGATTCATTTTTGGTATAAGCGATCTAGAATTGATAAGAATTGCTAAGAGGGATCTGTGGGAAAGATGATTAGACTGGGGAGGAGAAGCGGGCGGTGGATTTCCGCTGGTGGCCGGAGCGAGATCGAGGGCTGATGAGGGTGACTGACCGCTCGTTGACGAGGATGGAACAGTCAGCATCGATCTGGATTTCCTTTGTCCCACTTTTGTCGGGTGGGTGAGGTAATTGGAGGATTTGAAAGCAAGAAGGAGCTGAGTTATCTTGGCGCGAGGGAACGCTCTGGAGCGGCGTTGGTGGGGTGGGAGAGGAGAGGATCTGATCATGGGCTGAGACGCAATTATCCTGGGTGGGGTCGATGTGGTTGGCGGAAAGGGGAGTTAAAGATGATAGGACTGAGTCGATGGCCTTAGGCGTCTTACGTTTTTCCGGTCGTGAAAGTGACATGACGTGGGGATGTGAGTCTGTCAGAGGAGATAAGGGGAGACGGTCGGTAATTTGGGGACTTTACTCTGCGTGGTCAGCCACGACGATGCAGTAAGCTTGAGCTTGGGGGGAACGGTCATGATTAAGCATAGGATTATAAAATAAGTCTATTAAGTCACATATAATTTCTTTATTTGTTTTAGCTTTTATGTGTGTCTTTCTAGTTGTACTTGCCTTATATATATATATATGAAGATATATATATATATATATATATATATATATATATATAAAGGATTACTAGCAATGCAGAAACACGAGAAACGAAAACAATATTATCCATATAAGATAAGGCCGTAAAATAAAATCGACAAGAAAGTTATAATGTTTTATTCACAAAGAGTCGGAGATGGAACCACGCAGTGTCCCGCTTATGCAATTCAGCAACTCAGTTCAAAAACTTCCTCATTTTTCTTCGACAAGACAAGTCCAAAACTTCGACAATATGAACAAAAGAACATCCAAAAAAATTATAATATTTTTCAAAAATTACCATATTGTTTTACGAAACCAGCGATTACATCAAATGTCCAAAATTAAAAGTTGATTTATTTTTATATGAGAGGTTAATTGGTGTCCAATAATTAATTTAACCTCTACATACACCCTCATGTTTAAGATGATTAACCATACATGATGTAGTCTTCATTCTTCGGTTTCTTGATGACTCTTCCAGACCGAGTTTCAACAAGCTGTGCTGGTACTTCACCAGATTTCATATTCATATCGCATTGTTCTTTATTCTCAGTTGTCTTGGTTTTAATCTTTACTTCTTTACCATATTTATTCGACTCTTCGTTTTCCTCACCAATTTCTGAGTCACATCTCGCCTCAACTTCTGGGTACTTCGGTGAATACTGTTCCTCAGTCTCATCCCCCGTCCAAATAAACTGTGGAATACAGCGATCCAGTTTTACACATTCTACAGTGCCATTTACTTCTATAAGTGCATTTTTCTCAGTCATATGATTGACTTTAAATGGCCCATTATAGAATGGAGTCAGACAATTCTGTCTGTTTTCGTTAGTTATATATATACATGCGATGCCAGCTTTAACTCTGAAGATACATAGCATTTGGACTTTGGACTTCTAGTTTTGGTTGGAGCTAAACGACTCATTTTATCTCTCAATGCTCCAACAAACCAATCTACTGAACTAGAGGCCCAATCGAGACAACTTGGAGCTTCTATTAGAAGATCTCCAGGTAACCTCAATGGCTCTCCATAAACAAGTTCTGCTATGGATGTTCCTAACTGAACTCTGTATCTGTTTCGCATTGCCAACAAAACTATGGGCAAATCATGTATCCAACTGGATCCACCAGTGCAGCGTAATGCAGCCTTCAGCTCCCTGTGCAGTCTCTCAACCATCCCATTAGCTCTGGGATTATAAGCACATGTGTGTCTTACTTCTATCCCCATTGTATTCAATGATCTGATAAACAGTTCAGACATAAACTGACTACCACGATCAGTAGTTACCCTTACTGGTACACCATATCGCGACACTCAATTATGCAAGAACATAAGTAAGACCTCTTGAGCTGTCATGTCCTTCAGGATTGCTACCTCTACAATTGTATAGTACAATTAGTGAGATTTACTTATCTATATGAGACTAATTGCACCTATTTATGTGATGTGATATCTTGTTTATTTTGTACATTTTCCAATATTATTATCTATTTGGTGTAACATGTGCAGTTTGAATCCAAATAAAGATATTCTATTCTATTTTATTCTATTTTATTTTTTATTGAAACTATTGTTTTTTGTATGATTGCTTCATCTCAGCAGATGAAGACATTTAAATAAACCTACTTTAGATTTCTTTATTAAATAATGTAAATCTTTGTGTTTTTTGGTCGGTTAGACAACTTGAAAACGGCTGGTTGTGTGCGATCAGAATTCTTACCAACCCTATGAAATTTTATTATTTCGGCGTAAATAGCATACCTAGGATCTTTTTTAGTTTGTGTATGCCGTCTTTTTCAAAGACAGAGCTGTGATTTCACCTGGCGAAACATCAAAATTTCCTTCACCTTATATATTTACCGCATATGGTTTTTTCAAATCCGCTTTTGGTTTTGTCAATTCCAACCAAGGTTTGACTTCTGTCGCATTGGTTATAATGGCCCATGTTTGGATTTTGTTCTTCCCTTTTTACGCCGAATTTAATTAATTGATTAATCTAGCTGTTTAGTTTATTTCAACACTTTATTTCGCAAGGCGTAAGACTCAATTGTCATTAATTTAGTTTCAGATATAACATTGTATAGTGATGTCTTTTGATTTTCACGTTTAAATAAAACAGATCCATGCTCGTAAAAACTTCGCATGCATTGACCTTGATCTGGAAGTTCTGCAAAAGCTCGTTTGTATAAATTCACCACCTCACAGAATTTAGTTCCGTATCCGTTAAAGTGTAATGCAAATTATTTAGATTGAATGCAATCTGAATGGTCCATGATGGATGACATTTCAGTTTGGTCAGCCGAAATTCTACCATTAACTTTTTTAATTGGCCAAGCCTATTCCTATTTTAACTGCCATCCATAGAATTACAGGAAACAATTTACACCTACAATTTCCTTATTGTTAAATTGTAACCAGTACGAAATGGAAATGTAAGCGTGTTCGCAAACAACCGAAAAGTCCATGATATACCTGAAGGCACAATTTCAGCACAAAATTAAAAGATATAATAAGTCCATTGAGCATATCGTGTTAATTAATTACGACATGTATTATGTTAGATGCCAAAAAGCTTACTTTAGTAATGCTCCGTCAAGTATGCCCTGTAACGTTAATAAAAAGTCAGGATGATGTGAAAATCTGTCGGTGGTCCTTCATAGGGCCGTAGAGACATTCACCAGCTAATTTCATAATAAATTGGAGTACCAGAGCACAAACACATGTTCATATGTCCTCCCACACACTTGCTTTGTGTCCTCTTCGCAGGTTATTAGGCCGAAGCCCGTTGTGACAATCTTTGTTTGTGGTCCTTTTTGTGTCTTGTCGACGGCCTGCGACAACGATAAAAAGGCCGAAAAGAGAAGAAATCCAATTAATATATGAATCGATGAAGTCTGTCTACAACAACATTTGCGTGATTTAAGGAAAGCCGAGTTTGTAAAGACTGCAGACACAGATATTCAATGTAGCAAAAAGTCGACACCAAAAGCAGATAGCGAATGATCATGGTTTGTTGCATAGCAAATGCATCGCGCTTAGGTGTAAATGCAGGTCGCGCGTTGCTGGGTCATGAAATGTTCGCTCTCAGTGTTAAGCAATTAAATTGCGTATTTGATTTTAAATTAACTTAAAAGATTTCGTCGATATAATTTGAACAGTTGCAATTTCCTTTCGCAAACCCAGTCCACACCGCAAAACTAAACAGAAATCTAGTGTACACCAATAAATTACACAAAAATATGTAGTTATTTCATATTCCATAATTTAATACAATATTGTCAAACTAATTTACTCTCAATAATCTTTAATTAAAAAATAAATCGGAGAATTTAACTGTAGAAAATAATTTGTTAATTTATTTTTATATTGTGTATTGGCTCAAGAACAATTCGCAGACATATTAAGTAAATGAAATTCATATTAAATTTACTCGGCACCAATTAAAACAAGCGAATTTTTCCGTTAACCAATGGTGTGCAAGCTTTCTTTTTCAAAGCTATTTAAGCACGGGGAATTTAACATACCAATCATTTATGCGTTTGCCTTCTTCTGTGCGCTACGTGTGCGTGCTGTCTGCTCTCATACGAGATTTTCCCCTACGCTGATTTTTGGACCTGCTTCACACACAGTGGCAATTTCAGTCACGCCAATCTTGATGCAGCACAACTAGTGAGATGGAGCAACATCTACTTATTGAATCTTCACGTGTGCCAGTTAACGCAGATCTTCAAATAGATTACTCAGCCACTGATGACAACGCCACAACAGAAGGAACAACAGCCAGTCAACCAGAGCTGGTCTCAAGTGTCTAGGAGTATTTCTAGACTCTGCTACACTAACTAACTTTATCGACATTTGCCGGAAAACGCAATGTTGGTCCTAATAATGGCCAACATCTCAGCCATCCTTGGCTCCTAACTGACTTTGTAACGTCGTACGGCATTTACAAAATTGGCGACCGCGCCAGGATACTGGGAACAGTACTGTTTTTTACTTGTAAACAAATCAAAAAAACTTTTGGTATAAATACAATCGAGTGCGTTACTTTTTCATTTTATTTTTTAGGAGTACAGTAAATTGACATTAGCATATACCACGTTTTATTCTGTTTGTGAATCTTTCTAAAGTCGAGGTATTGTGGGCAATTTTTTGTTGGGAATTTTTTTTTGGAAGTAGGTTATCTATTCAAAATTTTTTACCTACGTGCAAAACTTTACACCTTGGTGATCTCCTGTGCCAAACTGGAATGTGTACGCAGAATATTTTTTTTGATTTTGTGAAAGAACATTATTGACTGTACGAAAATGCAGAACTGTGACTTGTGATTTTGTGAAAGGACTAATTTGATCTGTGTTATGTGCTCATCTCGACCGATTCAACTGCGGAAGCAGATTTTGTTTCAACTGTGGAAGCTGTTTTGGGTACGTTTTTCGTTTAAAGTCCTTTATATATTTCATCTTGCTAATAAAGTTATGCTTTCAAGATCGCGTAAGATTATTAGAATGTCAGTTTCAATTTTTGATACTGATGTTCCTGCTTTGGATGGAGATAGCGCAACTATTCTTTATGCGCGTAGGCTCCACTTTTTCTTCGTTTCCAGTTTATGACAGTCATAAAAACTGTCAGAGGTTATCGCTAAACTACTTTCAGAATTGCAGCGACGGATTGATTCGAAGCTTGAGGCCATTTAGAAACTATCCAATCTCATTTTGGGCCTCCAAAATGAAGTACAAACCTTGCTGGGTACCACTGAACTGAGCAGATTATTAATAAATACGCGTAGTTAGACATGCCAAACCTTAGCCCTATTGAGATTTTAAGGGAATTGCAGAAACTTTGCTATAAAACCAATATTTTTGATCAGGAGGCTAAAGTTATTTTTATTAACAAACTTCCACAGTCACTAAAGTTGTTCGCCAGACAGCTCTCCAACACTCTCTCCATAGATGACTTATCTGATAGATGCGAGTTAGAATTTAGGGTTTTGGAACCTAAGTTAAATTCGCCTTCCTTTAGTCCTTCCCCGCAGGATGATACGGTCTCCTCTTTAGAGAGGACAAAAGCGACATGGCTAAAGTTCTATAAGGATTGGTCACAGAGAAACCCGAGCTAAATCAGGTGAACGCTCGATCAAATATGACGCCCATAACACATTATAACAGTAGGCGGCGACCGAGATCCCCACAATTCTTTAACAGATATGCCCCAAAGAACTGGTGCTATAATTACCAGAAGTTTTTTATTCATGTCAAAGACCACAGAAAACTTGCGCAGTGGAGTATCAGGATCGGGAAACGTATGGCGCAAAAAGTAGAAGATCGTGCTCTCTGCGCATCAACGGCATCAACAGCGCCAGAAGTAAGCAATCGCTTACAATCTGACATTCCTAGTGTTTCTTTTTGTCCACACCAAATATGCTACATCGATAGTCGCAATCACCAGCCTACTTCTTTGCATGATCCGGCCAAACAGCCCAACAAACTTCTGCATCTTTTTGATTTCAGAACTGGCGAAGAATTAATCGTTGACATAGGTACAGCAGTCTCAATTCTCAAGGGTGATTCAACGGCCGAGATGTCGCTAGGCGCTCTAGTTGCAACAGCTACAGGGGAGCCCATAACTACTTATGGCATCCGGAATCGTACACTCAACATAGGTTGATGGCTGAATTTATTCACAACTTCATCGTTGCCAAGGTCTCACACAACATAATAGGCCTTGAATTACTATTAAAATTTCGGCTCATTGTTGATCTTGCCAATCAAAAGATCATCGACCCCTCCACCGGACTTGAGCAAAGTTTTTGGAGACTTGCCTCCGAGCGCTTGGTTGTACAGGTCATTCAGCCAACCCCAGTGCATCATTCAGCAGAGATATCAGCAGCTCTCGATAACAAAAGTCGCTTTTCGATCTCAGCAAGTCAGAGCTACGAGTCTCCAACACGATGCACCATATCGTCACAGAAGGACAGCCTATTGCACTCAAGAAGCGACCACTGGCCCCTACTAAACTGAAAGCTGCCCAAGAGGAACTTTCAATGCTATTGGAAGAGGGAATCTTCAGACCATCGAAAGGTCCATGGGCGTCACCACTGCACTTAGTCTCCAAATCAAACGGATCGTACAGAGCCTGCGGAGATTACCGCAAGTTAAATTCAGTGACGAAATCTGATGCATATCCTATTCTCAATATTAACACTTTACTTGAAAAACTCAACAGCAGCAACATCTACATTTGATCCATTCAGTGTGCTAGTTACTACTGATCTTTAACGAGATTATTCAGCTACTCACTCAACATGAATGTCAACGCCACAACAGAATAAACAACAACTCAGTCATCCAGATTTGGTCTCAAGTATCTAGAGGCATTTCTAGATACTGCTACACTGTAGAGGCCCTTTGGTCACTACCATAAGAGAGCCTCTGAGATGCCAGGCCCAGATAATCCATATATGCGGTATGATCATCTAATTTGGAACACTTAAGTTCCTCTGAAATATATTTAAAATTATATTCCTTAAGTCCACTTGCTAACTGCTCTGTATCCTCAATATTTGATAAACCAGCCATAATATTAGGATTAAATATCTTGCAATTTATATATTATATTAATTAATCTTACCGGGATGCGCTGATATCCACAGGTGACAGAACCATACGGTGGTGACCTTGAAAACAAATATCCACGTCAATTACCTGAAGCAAATTAGAGATCCTTCCAAATAATGTGTATTAAAAACGATTGATGAATATGGATTACAATGATTTATTAGCAAAGTGAACTCAGATGAAATCACGCAGTATAACGCTTGTGCGATTCAGCAATTCAGATAAAACTCTCTTCTAAACATACAACAAGACAAACAAAAACTTCGACAATATGAACAAAAGAAACTTCCAAAAAAATTTACAATATTTAAAAAAACACAATATAGTTTTACGAAATCAGCAATAACATCATATGTCCAAAAATAAAATTTTGATTTGTTTTTATATGACGAGTTAATTGATGTCCAATAATTTAATTAACCTCCACATACACCTTCATGTTTAAGATATTTAACCATACATTATGAAGTCTTCATTCTTCGGTTTCTTGACGAATCTTCCAGAACCAATTTCAACATGTTGTGCTTGTACTTCACTAGGTTTCATTTTCATATTGAATTGTTCTGTAAACGCCCCGGCTTCAAGTAAATGCCGTACGACGTTACAAACTCGGTTAAGGTGCTCTGAATAGAGATTAGTTACTGATAGGGGGCCCTTAACAGGGCCTTGGCGGCGTTCTCGTAAGTTATATATATGTAAGTTGATGTTCTGTTCCTTGGGTGGACTCTGGTTGTGGTTCCTGCTGTTGTTATCATGTGTGGACAACTTGGTTGAAGTTCTGCAAATAATTGGCTCGTCTTGCTGGCTGAAGTGCAACACGGTGAGTCACGAATGTTGCTAATTGTTGGTGAAACTAATCAATATCCAGCGTAGGTATTGACAGCCGACAGCACGCACATGTGTAACACGAGGCAGAACGCAGATACGACCAACTGACTTGCATGGTAAATTACCGTGCTTAAATAGCATGCAATATGTGTACTTGCATACTATTGGTTAAACGTGGTTAAACGTGGTTAAACGGCAATTTGCTTTTTTCTCATTGGTGAAACGTAAATAAATTTGAATTTAATTTACGCAATATGTCGGCGATTGATTTGTGTCGTTACAGTTCTCTGTCCTCAGTCGTCTTGGTTTTAATCTTTACTTCTTTTCCACATTTGTTTGACTCTTCCTTTTTCTCGCATATTTGTGAGTTACATCTCGCCTCAGCTTCTAGATACTTCGATGGATACTCTTCCTTAGTTTCCTCCTCCGTCAATATAAAATGTGGAATGCAGCGTTCCAGTGCCACATACTCTACTGTTGCATTTATTTCTATAAATGAAATTTTATCGGTCATATGATTGACTTTTAATGGCCCCTTATAGAACGGAGTCAGACAGTTCTGTCTGTTCTTGTTAGTTATATATACATGAGATGCCAGCTTTAAATCTGAAGATACATAGCATTTAGATTTTGGACTTCAAGTTTTGGTTGGAGCTTAACGACTCATTTTATCTGCCAATGCTCCAAATACCAATCTACTGAACTAGCGGCCCAATCGAGATAACTTGTAGTTTCTATTAAAAGATCTCCAGGTAACCTCAATGGCTCTCCGTAAACAAGTTCTGCTATGGATGTTCCTAACTGAACTCTGTATCTGTTTTGCATTGCCAACAAAACTATCGGCAAACCATGTATCCAACTGGATCCACCAGTGCAGCGGAATGCAGCATTCAGTTCCCTGTTCCGTCTCTCAACCATCCCATTAGCTCTGGGATTATAAGCACATGTGTATCTTACTTCTATCTCCATTGTATTCAATGATCTGATAAATAGTTCAGACATAAACTGACTACCACGATCAGTAGTTACCCCTACCGGTACACCATATCGCGACACCTAATTATGCTGTCATATCCTTCAGGATTGCTACTTTAAACTGATGACTAAAACGATCAACCATCGTTAGTAAATACTTATGGCCAAATATTTCTGGCATTGCTACTATATCAATATAAACATGCATGAAACGACCCTCTGGTATATTAATCGTTTTAATTTCAGTTTTTGTATGATGCCAGACTTTGCAAGTTTGACAACGGGCATATGTCCTTACCCAAGCTCTTATGTCTTTCGACATCTTAGGCCATACATATTTATCAGTTATCATTCTGATAGTTGCCTTAATGGAAGGATGACTAAATTCATGTTGCTGTTGAATTACCTTATACCTTAATTCTGACGGTACATACGGTCTAGTTTGGCTTCTGGTGATTTAACATATTAACCACTTATCTCCAATCTTCCGGCGTGTATATGTGGGATTCTTTGCCAACACAGTTACTAAAAGATCAAGACTTGTGCTTCCATCAATTGCTCGACAAAATCATTAGAAGATACAACGGAGCATACAAGTGACTCCGAACAAATCATATCTTCATCTGATACATGTGGTCTACTGAGAGTATCTGCCACCACATTCTTTTTTCCTGAAATATGATTAATGGTAAAATCAAATTCTGCTAGTCAGGTTGCTTGTGAATTCACCAGCCGAGATTAATTTAGCCCACTTGCTTTTCCAGGGATACTTATCAACGGTTTATAATCAGTTAATTTCGTAAGCTGATATCCATCAAGGTAGTGCTCAAAATGTAGCAGTACAAAATAAACTGCTAGTAAATCTTTTCCAAGCGTGTCATATAGTTTCTTCCGATCTTGGAGTTTCCGACTATAGAGTCCAATCGGTTTGACAATACAATTATCCTGTTGATGTAACACTGTCCCTATGGCTCTATCGAAAACATCTGTGACCATCTCAAACGGCTTAGTCCAATCCACAGGTGCTAATGTGGTTATTTGGCTTAACAGATCTTTGGCCCTCTGGAATTTTTCCTTGTCGCCTTGGCTAAAATTAATAGGCCAGGACTTCTTGATCGTGCTCCGTTCACGAACTAAATGTTGAGTTAGCGACCCCAAAATTCCAGCTAAACCTGGTATGAACCGACGATAGTAGCTAATCATGCCCAAAAATCTACGCAACTGGCGTACAGTTCTAGGTTATGGCACATCCTTGATTACTTGTACCTTGTCTTCCAAGGGCTTGATTCCATCCTTGGAAATGGTGTGTCCAAGATATTTTACGGTAGAGCAACCAATCCTGCTCTTTTCTGGTTTCACTACCAATCCATAATGTTCCAGCTTAGATAAAACGATGTCCAAGTGCTCCCGGTGTTCTTCCCTCGATTGACTATATATAATGATGTCATCTATATACACTCTAGCAAATGAACAGTCTTGAAGAACTTCCTCTGTCAGACGCTAGAATGTCTGACTTGCATTCTTCAACCCAAAAGGCATACATAAGAATTCATGCGATTCTCCTCCAGGGAATCGCACTGCTGTGAGCGGTATAGATTCTGCCTCCATAGGTACTTGATAGTTCGCCTTCTGCAGATCTAACGTTGTATATACCTCATACCCCATAATATCCCTGATCAAAGTACTCTGGTTCGGTAGAGGATACGAATCGCCTTTCGTAACCGAATTCAATAGACGATAGTTACCACAAACCCTCCATTGACTTGGTTCAGGTTTGGGAACAACCACTATTGGAGATGCAAAGTTGGAATTTGAACGCCTACAAATTCCTTCTTCCCTCAACCGCTTAAATTCTTCAATAGCAACCTGCTGCTTATGTTGTGCTAACGGTTGAGCCTTCGGTGAACAGGGTAGTGGTTTCACCAACTCGATTTGGTGTTCTATGCCTGGCTTTAAATCCCTGCGCTTAGCATTTAATAGTAGAAACACGGCCAGGTGTTTCTCGATGACATCCATCAAGTCATCGGCGACGACGAGTGTGAGTAGTCTCATTGACTGAGATCCCAGTCTCAGCATAAGTCACTATCCCAGTGCCTTTTCAAATGGTTCTAGATTTTGGATCTAAAGCGAGATTATAATGGATCAATTATATTATTTTTTATATCATAGACCAGAAAATTCCACGTAAATGGAGATTTTTGCCCCAATGTCACTAAAAATTCTTTAGTTCCCTTAACCTTAATTGGACTTCCTTTAGCAGTCCATAGTTGATAATCGAATGAGAAGCTATAAATTTCCACCACATCGGATCAAACTATGCTCACCTCTGCATCTGTGTCTATTAAGAAGTTTAACCCGATAAGTTCATCTGTTATAAGAAACTTATTATTGCTATAACCAGCAACCTCTTTGAGATTACCTTCCAGCCAAAATCTAACAGATTTACGGACTGTATTAGCGCGCGTTTCTTCTATCGAACCTTCCGAACTTAACTTAGATGATTTTAGTATGCCACGAATATGCATACCTTGGAGCCTCGCAAGCGCAACCCCACTACGTCTCCTATTAGCGGGGGTTCCACTAGTTATCCGGCAGCTTAGACCAGGCTACAGGAAGAGTACTTCCTTTCCATTGGGGACCACCCAACTATGGAAACGTGCATCCCTACTCCTAACAGTTTCCAAACTCGGCGTATTTACAATGCAAAATTCACCATTCGCGTGGTCCTTGAACATCCTCAAGCGATTGGCTTCTCCGTTGCTTGAAAGTTGAACGTTGACTCCGAGAATTCACCCTACCACTGTTGGAACTTTGCCTGTTGTTTTTTATACAACCCACATCCCTGCGGAGGTTACTTAATTCATTCTCTACGGTCAGGAGTCTCTCTAAGAGAAGTTTGATTTACTGCTCCAGGCGTGAATCTGCTGTTACTGCATACAACTTAGGTTCCTTCTGACGATACACTTTGTTCAACCCTGTGAGCTTCTTTGGCCACTCTAGTTCTAATGTATTATAGACATCCAAGGTGGCTCTTAGTCTAGCAGGCAATTCTGCTACAAATATACTGTTTATAACTTCCTAAGATATATCAAGCCCGATGGATTTTGAAATAAGTCTTTCATAAAATTCAGATGGGAGTTGATTTTCCATCTTTTTCTGACGTAACAAGTCAGTTATCCATTCAATCCTCTCAGGTTGATATCGTCCATGAAGTTCTTCGACTAGAAGCTCAAATTTATTTGCAGGTTCGATCTCAGAAACAAATTTCCTGAGTCTAAATAGATTCTTGTTTAAAGGCTCAGGCAAACACCACCAGGTCGAGGAACACCTTTATATAAGGTCGGTCATTCCTTTTATTTTAAAATAATTTTTTGCTTCTTCAACACATTCAGAATGGTTGTCTGGTCTGTACATAGTGAGCTTAACATTGCTATCCATAGAGTTGTGGCAAAAGTGATCATCTACATCACATCTGTCCGCATAGAGGATCCTGGCGCGGTCGCCATTTTTTGTAGAGGCCCTTTGGTCACTACCATATGAGAACCTCTGAGATGCCAGGCCCAGATAATCCATATATGCGGTATGATCATCTAATACGGGACACTTAAGTTCCTCTGAACTATCTTCTAAATTACATTCCTTAATTTCACTTGCTAACTGCTTTGTATCCGCAATATCTGATAAACCAACCATAATATCAGGATTAAATTTCTTGCAATTTATATATCATATTAATTAAGCTTACCGGGATGCGCTGATAACCACAGGTGACAGAACCATACGGTGGGGACCTTGAAAACAAATATCCACGTCAATTATCTGAAGCAAATTAGAGATCCTTCTCAATATTGTTTATTAATAACGATTGATGAATATGGATTACAATGATTTATTAGCAAAGTGAACTCAGATGGAACCTCGCAGTATAACGCTTGTGCAATTCAGCAACTCAGATGAAACTCTCTTCTAATTATACAACAAGACAAGTCAAAAACGTCGACAATATGAACAAAAGACACTTCCAAAAAAGTTACAATATTTTTTATCATGTAGAGGTTAAATTAATTATCGGACAGAAATTAACCTCTCATATGAAAATAAATCAATTTTTATTTTTGGACATTTGATGTTATCGCTGGTTTCGTAAAACAATATTGTAATTTTTGAAAAATATTGTAAAACTTTTTGAAAGTTCTTTTGTTCATATTGTCGAAGTTTTGGACTTGTCTTGTGAAAAGAAATGAGACAGTTTTGATCTGAGTTTCTGAATTGCATAAGCGGGACACTGCATGGTTCTATCATCGATTACATTGTGAATAAAAAATTTGTAATCTTCTCGTCATTTTGTTGTTTTTAATTATCAGCGAAAAGAACCACAAGTTTGCTTTGGGTAATTTAAGTGAATATTTGTTTCAAGGTCTCATTCTTTCCAGTTCAGTAAATTTGTGGACATCAGTGTATCCGGGTAAGCTTACTTAATTAATATAATACATAAATTACAATTAATTTAATAATATCATGTCTGGTTCATTAAATACTGAGGATACAGAGCAGTTGGCTAGCGGACTTAAGGATTGTAGCTTAAGAGATAGTTCAGAGGAACTTAAGTGTTCCAAGATAGATGATCATTCCGCATATATGGATTTTCCGGGCCTGGCATCCAAGAGACCCCCTTATGGTAGTGACCTAAGGGCCTCTACAATAAAACATAATATTTTTTTACGAAACCAGCAATAACATCGAATGTCCAAAAATAAAATTTGATTTATTTCTATATGAGGAGTTAATTGATGTCCAATAATTTAATTAAACTCCACAACACTAACATTAGCCTAGAACACAAAACCGGCTCTAATAAGGGCCCCAACAGTACTAATTTAGCTATAGTTGGCTCCTAACTGACTTTGTAACTTCGTACGGTATTTACCTGAAGCTGTGGCGTTTACACTGGACTACTTATTACAAATTATTTTCTCGCGTTGTCTATAAATTAACATGACTTTTCGATATATATTCGTACTTAATGGATATTTCTTGATCAATAAACGAGCTATTTTTCTGTTAATTTAATACAACAAAGATTAAATTACAGGAGGTAACTTAAAGAATATACTGTAACGACACAAATTAATGGCCGACATATTGCGGAAATTAAATTCAATTTTATTTACGTTGCACCAATGAGAAAAAAGCGAAACTTGCCGTTTAACTAATAGTGTGCAAGTAGGCATGGCATGCTATTTAAGCACGGCAATTTACCTTGCAAGTCAGGGGGTTGCATTTGCATTCTGGTTCGGGTTACGCGTGTGCGTTCTGTCAGCTGTCAATACCTACGCTGGTGATTTGATAGTTTCACCAACAATTGGCTACATCCGTGACTCATCTTGTTGCGGTATAACCAGCGAGATGAGACAATTAATTGCATAACCTGAACGACGTTATCCACATCGTGATTACAGCTCAACAACGAGAGCGACAACTCAACCAGAGTCCACCCAAGGCTCTAGGACATATTCACACTCTGAATAACTCAGGAGAACGCACGACCAGGCCTTCTTAAGGGCTCCCTATCAGTAACAAATCTCTATTCAGTGCACCTTAACCGAGTTTGTAACGTCGTACGGCATTTACTTGAAGCCGGGCGTTTACAAAATTGGCGACCGCGCCAGGATATTGATTATTGTTCTGATTTTCTTCGGTATAAATAAAATTGACTTCCTTTTTCATTTATTTGGGTTAAAAAATCGATTAACATTTGCATTTTCTTCACCGTGATCGTGGTCTTCTGGGAATTTTGGATATATATTCGTGGATTTGTGTTGAATTTTTTGGGGGATATAATAAGAATACATTGGCATCAAAGGCCAACGGGCCTCTGGTCAACTTTTCTACGTACAAAACGGTACCGTAGGTACTCAACAGGCTCAATTGCGGATTTTTGGAAGAAGTTACTGTGACGTGCTCTTGTTCTGCGCTCATACACCTGTGGAAGCTTTTTGTGGGTAAGCGTTTCGTTAAAGTATATTTATATATTTTCATATTGCTTTTAAATTTATGCTTTTAAGATCCCGTAAGATTGTTAGAATGTCAGGTCCAATTTTAGATATTGATGTTCCTGTTTGGGATGGAGATAGTGAACTATTCTTTATGCGCGTAGACTCCGCTTTCTCCCCGTTTCCTGATTATGACAGTCATCAAAAACTGTCGAAGGTTTTTGCTAAACTACCTTCTGAATTGCAGCGACGGATTTATCCTAAGCTTCAGGCCATTAGGAAGCTACCTAATCCCATTTTAGGTCTACAAAACGAAGTAGAATCCTTGCTTGGGCCCACAGAGACTGAGCAGATAATAAACAAATATGCGCAGTTAGATATGCCATATCTTGGCCTCATCGAAATATTGAGGGAATTACGGAAACGTTGGTATAAAACCAACATTTCTGACCATGAGACTAAGGTTATTTTTATTAACAATCTTCCACAAACATTAAAACTCTTTGCCAGACAGCTCCCCAACACTCTCTCTATAGATGACTTATCTGAGAGATGTGAGTTAGAATATAGGGTTTTGGAATCCAAAGTGAATCCATCATCCTTTTCTTCACCCCCGCAAGATAATAGACTCTCCTCTTTAGAGAGGGCAGTGGCAAACATGGCTAAAGCTCTAGAAGGATTGGGCATAAAAAAATCCGAGCTAAATCAACAGATTGTCCAACCCAAATTTTTTCCTAAACTTAATTATAACGGTAGGCGGCGATCGAGATCTCCGCAATCCTTTAATAAATATGCTCAAAAGAACTGGTTTTATAACCACCAGAA